>KK113261.1:252021-318764 GCA_000611955.2 Stegodyphus mimosarum | reverse complement strand
TTTAGTCTCGGATCACGGTCATTCTGTTCGACGTTCGCCTGACCAGCTAGCAGCTAAAATTATAAGCCATAGTGCTTACTACGTGATTACTTATTGAAATAAATTGAAGTGCGCTAGTATTAGTATTTCTTGCTACGCACCATGTAGTTAGAGGCCAAACTCCGCGATTTGCTCTGCGAGCAAAGTTTAATTAAATTTCTATTTAGATTTAGATATTTATTTAGAATTATTTGATTTGTTAAGTAAGGCCCAAGTGTGGTCTTTTACTTTCTGTATCTCTCCCGAGCTGGGAAGTGCGTAAATAATAGTGATTTAATAAAAGAGGATTTTAAATCCCTTTCAAGTGCAGCTATTCTTCAGCACAATATCTACATCAGAACAAAGCGCATTTTTCAGCTCCCTGTTCCAGTTCAGGACTTGAGGCTAAGGACCCTAGTAAGTACTTCACCATGTTCGCTAAACACATGCCCAGAACACGCAGTCCTGACAGTGGCGCCCGAACAAAAAGAAGAGGATGGCCTCAAAGGCAAGAAGATGAACTTGAGATACCTGCTGTACCTGTCCAGAATCCTGAGATAGCACCTCCTGGCCTAGAAGGATTTGGCTACATCGTACAAACCATGAGAGCACCCATGAAGCCAGCGGCAAGTTTTGACGGCAAGACAGCCGTAATTAATTTCTAGAAAAGCTAGACTTCCACTTCATGCTATATCCAGTTCATGAATTTCAGAAAGTCGCTCTCGCTACCAGCGCTTTGAAGGGCCAAGCGCTAAGTTGGTTCAAGTGCATTGGAAAGAATGTCTTGGGGAAACCAGGAAGCCTCACATATACGTATGAAAATTTCAAAAATTCCTTGGTGAAAGCATTTCCTGTAGTACGAGAGCGAGCCAGACTGGATGCTGAACTGTTTAGTCGATATCAAGAAATAATAGAAGATTTGTCTAATTTTATTTTGAGAAAAATTCAAGTTTTCAAGCTTTTGTATGGAAGTCGCCCGGATCCTGAAATTTTTCAAATTATACTTCCTAGGCTACTGCCCCAAGTTCAAGATTTTATCGAGCTAAGAAACCCAACGACGTTAGACAGATTATTTGAGCTCGCAGTACAATTTGAAAGCCGAAGAACAGCCGACAACGAGCGACGACGCCAATTTGAGCGAAGAAGTCAATGGAGTTCGCCAAGACCCCAGCAGAAGCAAAATCAAAGTTACGGGAATAAGGCGAAGCAATGGCCGAAGAAAGATGTGTCTCCTAAATCGAGCGACGAACGAAAGGAATTCAATAGAAGAACAAGCAGAGATTCCGAGGGCAACCAGAATAAGAAGAATTTAAACTAAGATGGATTTCTTCAAGGAAGGTGAAGAAGTCCGAAGCAGCGCAAAACCCTTCCAAAATCAATTTAAACACCGTGGTCGTGAAGAATGTGAGTTTACAGAAGATTGAAGTTCTAATTAACAACATACCGGCGACGGCTCTCTTGGATACAGGAGCCCAAAGCAGCTTTATATCGGAAAGATTTTTCAAGAAACAGTTTCGCCGTTACAGATGTCATAGTGGCTCAAGGGGAGAAGTGTAGCTGTTTAGGAAAAGTACCGTTGTTCGTGCGTATCAACAACGAACAGGTAAAACTCTTATTTTATATTGTGCGAAACCTGCAAACATGTATTATTCTAGGTGTGGA
Organism: Stegodyphus mimosarum; assembly: GCA_000611955.2. NCBI lineage: Eukaryota > Metazoa > Arthropoda > Arachnida > Araneae > Eresidae > Stegodyphus > Stegodyphus mimosarum. The sequence goes on along the minus strand of KK113261.1, from coordinate 317,084 downwards.
CTTTTTTAGTTTGGCAGAAGCAAAAATTGATTTCAAAGGGGTAGAGTTGACGTTAAATATGAAACCAATAGAAGCCAAGAATGATAAGCCCCGCAGGTGACGGAGGACGGCGACGCCTGACGTGTGACATAGGCAAACAGGCATGTGTCCCGCGCCCTTCCCTATTTAGAAGCAACAGCTCCCTGGAGCCGCAGGAGGCCGCACCGGGAGCCTGTAAGGATTTTGAAAGTATTGACATGGCCATACAAGGGCAGATGGTTACATAGGATGTTTGCTTGACAGAGGTACATATATATCACATATGAACACATACACGGGAAAAAAAACTAGCAACACATAAGTTACATACATTAGCACATGTATAAACGCATAAGTAAACACATAAAGTAAACACGTATGATACATATATAAAACACATATAAAAATACATTTAAGACAGATATAAAACACACAGGAAATGCACATTTATAGTTGATACAATAATATGCGTAAATACATTTATACGCTGCACTAATACACAATAAATACACATAGAGTAAACACATTACAACAGACATTATACGAAACATAACAGTACATGATACAAAGTACACACAATACGACATTTGCAGCATAAAACATATATAGACATTGCTAAGCGCTATATTACTGCTACAGTTACTCTACACACTACATTATTCATACAGTTAGAATATACAGTAATACACGCCCAGTTGTACAGTATTCGTTGGTACAGTTAAACGTGCGAAGTGACATTATTATAGTACTTACAATCTGCCTGGCGCAGAATGTACACGATATCCACAAGTGTAACACTTACAGTATACAGCATGCAGCATGTGATGTTGCACAGTTTGTTAAGGCAGAGTGCAGTAACTGAGACTATTATGACTAGCACTGTTTTATAATGGGAGGCAAAGGTCTTGACCATAGGCCTTAATGGTTTTAACGATTTTGCACACTGTGTTGATTGCCGCCTTATTTTTACTTAGAAACTTATGGAAGGCTGGTAAATTCGTGGGTTCCGGGAAATGGTACTGTTCTGTGAGTGGGCACCGGAAGACATAGTGATCGGGTGTCCCCTCTTCACCACATGCACAGTGATCCGTGTTAGAAATAGTGCGTCTGTTGAAGTAGTCCGGGAAGGGACCATGCCCAGTTACAAAGTTAGTAAGTGGAGCAATTGCTATGAGTCTGTCCGTTGTCACCGTCGGTAGAAAGCCATACACTCTTCTTCCTGTGTCTCCATGTTCCCATATTCTTTGCCACCATTGGACTGCTGCGCCTTTGAGCAGTCTTTTAAGATGGGAAGGTGGCGCTGGAACAGTCATGGGGCTTGCGCTGGCTGCATACGCGTTTTCCCCATGTGTAACGGGTATACGAGCCAGTTTTCCTTAACAAGCCCTCTACGAAGGCATCCCTCCTCTTAGGCATTTAACCCTGGAGGCTTTCCTGTAATGATATAAACCAACCCAAACCACTGGTAATTAAGGAAAAAGCAGTTTTGATTTTAATTTACCTTCACTTCCTTTCGCCATTAAATTGACCAGTTTTTGGTTTAGTTTGAAGGTATGGGAAAGGAAGAAATGTTTGCAAAAACGGTATCTACAGCCATCCAATTTTGAATAACGTAGTCCTCCACGCGAATATGAGCACGTGGAAGCCAAAATTAGGAATTTAGAATTTATTTTATTGTCTATTTCATATTTTGTTAAATTTGAACTAGTAATTTTGGATAAAAACTCAACCATTTCAAACCCAGTAGTTTCAACACTCTAGGAAATAAAAAAAAATATTTTTAGCTGCAGAGCGCGAGATTGTTTATCGGAACTAAAGATATGCTGTTTTTAAACATATCAACACAAATACTGTCGAGATATATATGTGTCTGTCAATAAAAAAAAAAAAACCCTCCATTTGGACGTAATAGAAAATCTGAAAGATTTCAGATTTTTTTTTATATATATATTTTTACTTATTGTACATCTAGAAGGATGGCAAATTCAGCGATTTGTACCTCACACGTCAAAATCAAAGACCGTTTCTTGACTGCAAAAACTTTATCTACGCCATGGAATTTTCATTTTCGGAAATTGAATGTCCGTGTCGACACAAAGGGTCAACGAGCATTTTACTTGAAACTAAAACAAAATGTGAATATCGCCAAATCATCTTTAAATGCGCCAAGATGGCAAACTGAGAAGTAAATCTTCAAGACACCCCTACAAAAAATGGGTCGGGGCTCATTTCTACGGCAACAGACAGCCGCAGACAAACTGGCGAGAGCTCTTCTTACCGTAGACAGACAGTAGTCGCACGGAAGATTTACTTCAGCGAAAACAGCAGGAACCAGCTACAACCATAGACCTGTTATATACTAGACCGAGCATCGCCATTCAAAACCGGGCGAAAAGCGGCACAGGAATGAGCTGCAGGAGTTTGGGCATGAAATGAAACTGAACCTAGACTTTGGCGTACTATCGCCACGGCTGGCGATTTTTTTCCGTTAAAAGTGAATAAAATTAAATAAAAAAAGGGGAAATAGTGATGATTTCATCAGTAGGGTAGCATCAATATAAGGCTGTTTCTATACTGCACAAAGTAAATTTGCAAGTTTTTTTCATTTAAAAATAAACAAATAAATCAATAAATAAAAAGTGATTTAGGCAAAGTATATAATACATACTAAAACTAGTGGATGGAAAGTAAAATAATTAAATAATTTTTAAAAATAAATAAAATTCATATATATATTTATTATAATGCAATAATAATGCATAAAAAAGGAGCAAAGATAATTTTAGAAATTATTTTGAGTGAAAAAGAGATTAAAATAAAACAGGAAGATTATAAGCCTAAAAATTGGCCAGGGGAAAAAAATAAATATATAAAAAATAAAAAATAGAAGGTTTTTTTAGTGCTTAGGACAGAATAAAAAATAAAAAATAGATAACATAAGTAAAATGAGTGAAAACAGAAAATAATACAAAAAAGAAATTCAATGTTAATACGAAAAGGAAGTTTAATGTTAATACGGTGTATTATAGAGAACTACATAGTAGGCAAATCAAAGTGAGAAAGATATTAAATTAAATGAAGTAAAAATGAATGTCAATATAGCCGATATAAGTTAAAAGGAAGAGAGAGAGGTAAATTAATAAATTATGAAACAAAAATGTGGTAAATTAAGACTTCCTTTTACTAGCAAAAATAAATATATTATGCACGTTGCACAATGTAGTCGCACTATTTTAAATAATTTTAGAAGGTAAAATTTAAATAATGTTCATTATTTTTAAAAAGAAACTTAAAATTATTAAAGTTTTGAAATTTAAGTGCTATATAATGACTATTTTCCTAATACTTAACAAATTCTTAACATTAAAATAAATGCCAGAAACATGATATAAGAAAGAAAATACGTGATTGAAAGTACACATATTTGTTATAGTATTTGGATGCAAGAAAAGGGGATAAAATAAGGTCATTCACGTAAAAAAAATCATAATTTTATGCAGTTCTTACACAGTGTATTGTATCGACATTACCAAGTATTAAATACATACATTACTACTTCGTACATGTCCGCATAAGCAAACGCATACAAAGAATATATAACTAAACGCATTTGAAGCAAAGTCTGTTGGCGTACAAAAAATGTCGCCAAAGCAGAATACTAGCCTAATTAAAATTATATCATATTACTAATAGAATAGATAGTTTGATTTAAAAAATGCAAATAAGTTTATTATTGGTATCAAGCGGTCACAAAACCTGCGTCTCAAAATGGAGAGGATACGTTCAACAGCTAGATATTTCGTACTATATTCTACTCACATTATCTGTGTTTATCATGTAATATCCTTGCTCAATGACTTAGCGATGTACTTAATGACGTGAAAGAAATGCTTTCAATGGCATCAGGTGTACAAAGTCGTTCTGCAAGGGGATAAATCTCCAATTGAATAGTTTTAAGGGTTCTTCATGGTTCATTATGACGCTATCAAGATGTGTTTCGTGGATGAGTTTCTTCTTTCTTTTCGATGAATTCTTCTTACCAAATCAAATATAGAGGGAAAACCTCTTCAGTTATATACACTGATGGTGCAGGGTCAGTCATAGGTCACAGCTAAAATCAAAGATATGGCAAAGCAATGAAGGAAAGCATTCCATTCTTCACTGACACCAATAGTCTTGATAAAATTGCCTTCTGAGCTTATGATAATGTTAAATGACGCTATAAAAATAATAAACACATAAATAGAGACTTTCTAAAAGCAATCTCTTTACTCTAATGTTGTAAGGTTTTAGTTAAACTAACCAAGTTTTATTTTAATTTAAATCTTTCTATCTCTTCTCTGTTTCAACTTCCCGTCAGAAGAAGAGCGCGTTTTCAGCTTATGCTAATTTGAAGTACAGCCAAGTACTATTTAAACCAGAGGTAGAAACCTCTTAGTGTGAGAGAGCTTTTAGTCTCGGATCACGGTCATTCTGTTCGACGTTCGCCTGACCAGCTAGCAGCTAAAATTATAAGCCATAGTGCTTACTACGTGATTACTTATTGAAATAAATTGAAGTGCGCTAGTATTAGTATTTCTTGCTACGCACCATGTAGTTAGAGGCCAAACTCCGCGAGCTGCTCTGCGAGCAAAGTTTAATTAAATTTCTATTTAGGTTTAGATATTTATTTAGAATTATTTGATTTGTTAAGTAAGGCCCAAGTGTGGTCTTTTACTTTCTGTATCTCTCCCGAGTTGGGAAGTGTGTAAATAATAGTGATTTAATAAAAGAGGATTTTAAATCCCTTTCAAGTGCAGTTATTCTCCAGCACAATATCTACATCAGAACAAAGCGCATTTTCAGCTCCCTGTTCCAGTTCAGGACTTGAGGCTAAGGACCCTAGTATGTACTTCACCATGTTCGCTAAACACATGCACAGGACACTCAGTCCTGACAATGTCTGATATTTAGAAATTCACTATTAATCTCTCCTTCTACTAACTGAATTAAGATAGGTGTCCTGAAGAAAAGAGTTCATACGTTTATTTCAACGACGTGCAGAGGCAGCAACATTTTTGATGGACCAAGAACTCTCTACTGGCGACAGTTATAAGTTATAAAGCCTGAGTATGCGAAATTACATATTTGGTATACGTTTTTAGTACAAATGTAGGAAATGAATCTGTTATTGTAAAGAGGAAATGCCATAATTGTTGATGAAAACGTAGAAGCTTCTTCACTCAAAGGGAATGCATGGAAAAGAAGTTATTGATTGTTTCCCTCTTACAAAAAGCTTCTTGAATGGAAATGCAGAAGCAATGAAGACTTGTTTAAATATTATTTTCCAACAGCTTAAGGGAAGATGCCTGATACATTTAAATGGATTTTGAATGTGTGCAGTTGAAACAAAACAAAAAAAAAACTCCCAGCTTAAATTCAGAAGAATACGAGATTTTAAAGATGAATTCAAATATACATCTCAGAAAGCAAAATTAATATTTCTGCCTTTCTCAAATACATATCTATGTGAAGCGAAATTTACCTTCTATATAAGAAGAAAACCAAGCTTATATAAATCTGTTATAATAGCAAAATCAAGGATGTTGGCAAAAAAGCTGATGTCAAACATAAGCCTCTCTCCATGAATTGTCTTTCTCATATTTTTATGAAGAATATAATTATTTCTCAAATTAGTTATGGCTACTTTTCCATTTTCGTTCTTAAAATAATTCAACTAATCTTCCTCCTTCGAAAAAGGCTACTCAGTAGCTTGGTTTCAATATGGAAAATTCTAACATTGATGCCGCTCTTGTTCAGGAGCCTCACTCGTATAAATCACTCTTATCATCAATCACTTGCAGCTCTCGTTCCAACTTGCCTTCCTCCTACCGGGTTTATTTTGATGCTAATAGTGATACCATTAAAGCTGCTAGTATTGTAGGCAATCAAAAGCTGTGCACTCTGCTTGCTATTAATAATCTTGATTATAAATATGGTGTTTCTTCATGATACTCTCAATATTCACGATTTTTTCTCTTATAATTTTGAGCCTAAGAGGAATATTGACTTGGATTTGCAAAAAATATAGCATTAGCTTCAAAAAATTGTAACAGATCGATTTGGGCTATGGATGCCAATAGTAAATCTGAAATTTGGCATAGTCCAATTTCAGATTCCCGAGATGTTAATTCAGGAGAATTTTTTAGAATGAATAATCTTAAAAATGAATTAATATCTTAAATCTTTTTAAGAATGAATTTTTTGTGAATTTTTAAGTATGAATAATTTTTTCGTTATCAATGAAGACTGTAGTCCTATTTTCTGTAGTACTCAAGATTTAAGCTATATTGACATTACGATTGTGGGAGCTGATCTTCTTGGAGATATTTTGCGTTGGTGTCAACCAGATTATGAATCCGTCTCTGATCGTTATTGAATTCCCTGTAACTGCTTTATGACAGAAGAAACAGAAAGATAGTCTTGAGAGTAAAGAAGGCTAATTGGAATAATTTTACTATACATGTAAGCAGTCAATTGATGAGCTGTCGCAATTTATGGATTGCTGTGCGGATAAGCATGCTTTAAACTCTCGACTAGAAAATTTTGTCTTGATTCTCTGTAACGCATCTAAGGCTTCCATGCCTGTAAAAAAGCCAAGAGTTCACAAGGTATTTTGGTGAACTAATGAAATTGAATGTACGAGAAGCAGGTTAATGCTCCTAGACTTAGGTTTCAACGAAATCGTAATCCTAACCTTAGAGACCTATATAAACAAAAATATCTATATTTAAGATATAATTATAGCTTAAAGCTTCAGGACGCTAAGCTTAACTCTTGGAGAGAATTTCTAATGAATATAAATGGATGGAATGCTTGGCGAAAAAAATACATGAATGGTAAAAATTTTAAGAAAAAATTGAAGTCAGTGGAATTTCTCTCTCATCTGGTAACTGTACAAAGTCGTTCGAAGAAACAGTTAATGAGGTTCTTGACAGAAACTTTCCCACGGACCTTTTTAGGACGGATAATTCGTTTCATAGAATTATTAGGGCTGAAGCTTCAAGAAAGTACGTTGCTAATCCAAATCCTCCATCCATTAGGTCAGAAAATAATAGTGTTACAGAAAACATTAAATGATATAAAGCTCTTGGTCTTGATTCTATTTCAAACGAAATTTTGAAGCAAGTGCATAGAATGTTTCCAAATATAGTCACCAAAATCTTCAATACTTGTCTGAAGCTTGGATCATTTCCTCGTTGCTGGAAAAGAGCGTATGTCGTTTAAATCCCTAAGAATAGTGGTCCCTCGTGTCACGAATTTAGATAATTTGAGATGCATTAGTCTTCTTCCCAGTTTAGGTAAATGCCTAGAAAAATTGTTAATAGAATTACCTGGTCCCTGGATAATAAAAAATGTTAAATAAAGCACAGTTTGTTTTTACCCCTAATAAGAGTTGTGAAGATGCTCTTTTGTAATTAAAAGACATACTGGTGGAAGGTAAGAAGAGAAATTTACACATAGTTTCCGTTTTCCTTGGTATCAAAGGTGCTATCGATCACGCCTGGTGGCCTAGGATACTTAAATTTTTAAGGAAAGCTGGTATTCCATGTAACATTTTTCGCCTTAGTAAACATTTTCTGCACGACAGATCTGCATTGTTCTCCCTTGGCCATGTTTCTTCCTCCTGCGCTCTCCTGCTGGAGCCTTAATGTGGAATTTAATTATGAATGATTTACTCAATAGATTTTCGCATTGCCCGAGTTGCAAAACAATTGCTTTTGTTGATGATCTACCAATTTGTTTTCAAGAGAAGAGCCCCAATACTCTCTTTAATACGGCTCAGAACACCCTTAATACATTCTTAGACAAAAAAAAACGACGCACCGAGAAGGAGTTATCCGAATGTGACGGAAATCGGTAGAAGTGATGCTCATCTACAGAAAAACAAATGATTACAGTTTGAGAAAAACTGCATGATTTATTGAAGTGATAGAGCTTCACAAAGTGAAAAAGTCAGTAACGCGTTTGTCTACCTCTGACCCTTATGCAAGCAGTCATTCGGCTTGTCATCGATTAATAGGGTTTCCGGATGTCCTCCTGAGGGATATCGTGCCAAATTCTGTCCCACTGGCGCGTTAGATCGTCAACATCCCGAGCTGGTTGGAGGATAATCCTGCCCATAATGCTCCAACTATGAAATAAAATGGCACCTCAGACCATTACTCCTGGTTGTCGGCCTGTCTGCCGGAAGATAGTCAGGTTGGTATCACACCGCTGTCCCGGGCGTCTCTAGACTAGCCTTCGGTGGTCATCGGGGCTCAGTTTAAAGCGGGACTCATCACTGAAGACTTTTCTACTCCAGTAAGTGACATTCCCGTGCGAATGAGCCCGATACCACTGCAATCGGGCTTGACGTTATACAGGGGTCAATGGTAGGCTTCAGTCCGCCTTCCTGTGAGCCGTCTATGAATGGTCGTTTCGGTCTCTGTGAGCACTAGTTGCAAGTACAGTCGATGATAATGACGCATCTGGGGTTGTGAGTGCCGTTTTGACGCTTGCTCAATCTTCACATCCTGTCGTTTCTCTAGCCCTACCGCTTCCTTCTTGACACTGTGTGCGGCCATGGTTCAGCCATTCCTGCCAACATCTTCTAATAGTGGCATCGCTCCTGCTCAAATGTCGAGCTATTCGCCGATAAGGCCAACCGGCTTCTGAGCCCAACTACAGGACCTCTCTGAAATTCTGACATCTGCGCATATCGTTCGCGCACCTGTCTACCAGAGTACACGGAATGAAATTCGTGAAGAATTTATGACCTGGAATCGTAATTTCCCCTCTTAAATATCTTGCCAGTTGCGCTGATCAGATGCGCTGTAGCGACAACCATTCATTCGTTGGCAGCCAAAATGTAAAATTTTGCATTTTCCGTCGAAACCTGTATGCATATCAATATGTGTCCAATTTGCTTTATATCTTCTCGGTGCGTCGTGGTGCGTCGTTTGTTTTGTCTAAGAGTGTAATTTCCGATTTGTCCAGAGAACATAAATTGAAATTCAGTCCTAATTAATCTAAAATTATGATAATTAAAAGAAAGCATGTCAACTCTACAAACCAACAGCTGTACTTGGATAATATCTTACTCGAAACGGTGAATGATATTAAATATTTAGGCATATTCTTGATCATAAGTTTTGGTCGAAAAATCATATTATTTATTTATCCAATAATTGTGAAAATATATTGAGAGGAATTAATCGCGTCTCTTGCAATACTTTTGGTTTAAAATCCAATATTATTGATATGATTTATAAGCAGAGTATAGTTCCTTTTATTTGCTACGCCTCTAGAGCATGACGAAAAGCTTTAGAAAAGAAGATTATTTCCAGTACCTCTCAGAGAATTCAAAGAATAATTTTACTAAGAGTTGTTCGTGGCAACAGAAAATTTATCTGTGAAGCCTGTTTCGTAATTTCGGGGTTTCCTCCGATTTATCTTCAAATTGTAAATGACAAAAAGATTACAGATACTATCAGCAAACGTATATTCCATACCATGGTGTTGTTTGAAGATCCTCACCCTGCCGATCGTTTGCCAACTGAAACTATCATTTATAACAATACCATTAATGATAATTTCGCAGTTGTGTGTTATACAGATGGTAGTAAAACCAATAATCGAGTTGGGTTAGCTTATATAGCTTTCTATCATGGCTCTGAACTAGAATACAACTCTTCGAAATTCCCAATGAATGCAGTGTTTTCCAAGCCGAATTATTGAGCATTAGTGAGTCAATTAAGTGGATATCTGCTGTGCGCTAAGTCCTAAAGTTCTTATTTGCACTGATTCCTTTTCATCCTCATATTCTCTCATGAATAATTTCTCATGTAATAGATTAGTTGTCATTTCTCATGCCATTCTTAAAGAACTGAATAATAAAAGTGTAGATATCATCTTTTCTCATGTATGGGGCCAAACTGGCAATCTAGGATTCAGTCAGTTGTTGCAAATTCAGGACAATTAGTTTGAAACTTCCAATATCTGTTTCAATTCTAAGTATGATCCTTAGCTCGCTTTTTCTTCTTTTTAGCAAAACCGTTCAGTTTGAGGACATCCGTGAAGGATTAGTTTCCTAGGCTTAGATTTTTCATCGTCACATTTTAGGTATTATATCTATATGAGCCGTCAGATACTCAGCGATCTTTAATTATATTAAAAGAAATACAAGTAGTAATGAAACATTTCACAAGAATATAAAAAGAGTTACTTGTATAATAACAGTACAGTTGTAGGATGACATCGATAATAATCAGATGACGCGGCAAGCTGTGAAAAGAAAACCTTTTCCTTCCGATGAACGAATAGAGACGATGACTCGACTGAAAGATGTTTGAATGTAAAAACGGTTACTTCTTCTCATATGCAAATAATCTCATCTATTTCCTTCTAAGCACGTAATCATTTTGCAGTTTGTAGCAACTATTAATGTTTCCATTAAATTTTCAAGGTTTCCATAAAGAGGATTAGCCCCTAGACAGTAAGTACCAATCCTAAATATTAAAAATTAAATGTCCTCAAATTATGATCAATGGAAGAACAAATCAGTGTCTTATGCACTTTCATAATTTTTATGGCGATTTTTAAGAAGTGACCAATAATTAATACGTGAATATGAAAATATGATTATGTAAGCACATCGTTATTCAAGTATAAAACCAGTTTGTTTGTATTAAAGATGATTTTATTCGGCACGTTTTCATGTCTTTACGTAATCATTAGTTACGGCAATTTTTCAAATGTCATTTGATAACTCATTCTTTAATTGTGCGCAACTTTCTCTTAGTGATAGAATGGCCTGAAACATTAGAGTTGTGAAAAAAGACACTTTTTTTAAACATAATCGCATTTGAATTGCTCAAAATATCATTATCTTCCTATTGTAATGTTTAATCCAACACATTTAAACTTATTTATTCAGCTAACAAAATATTAAATTAGTCAACTACAATACATAACAAAGCACATTATGAAGTCCATATCCTGAGTGTAAAAACATTCCTTTTGTGGTCGGGTAATAAATCAAATTAATGACTAAGGAAGGATTTTTCTCAAAGTTCATCATTTTTTTTTTGGTTGGAGAAGTAAGACTTTAAGGTAGTGTAATTGGTCCTGACTTGAATATATTTGAAGAGAAGCTACCGTAAATGTGCATTAATATTTATCACAGAAATAATTTATTTAACACAAAGCACTATATTTGAAACAACAGTATTTGAAATTAAAAACATTTTCTTTAAATAGAGAAACAGCTTACTGAGGTAATTGTATACATAGTTGAAACAACGCATATAAACATAGTTATATTAAATGTTAAATTATTTAAAACCGCTTTGTAGCATTTTTTGTAGCTAAAGATCAGCAATGGCATATAAAGGCAAGGGCATACAAGAACAATAAAAAGCCTTTAGCTTGCAATCTATTTTAAAATTATGCTCAGATTCTTAATAGAATGGAATGTAGTTCCATATGATTTTCATCGAATACTCATACAACCATTATTTGAGATAAAACAAGTACTCTCGATATGATTTGGTGAAGTATACAAGAACTTTCAGCCTTCAGCATTAAAGTACATTTAACCAAAAATGTGGGGAACTGTGAAATGATAGATAAAAGGTAAAACCACTGATGAAAGGGCGCAGAGTATTAAAAATCTCACTTGAAAATATCTCAGAAATAGTACTGAATTTTTCTGTAAGGATCACGGTACCAAATGTTAAAATAAGGTGGTAAGTATAGTAATAAGTTATAAGGCTTCAAAGGTTAAACATCTAAATTCTTAAATCGTCAACTTACGTTTTGTCCGCAAAACCTATTCATACATATGAATAAGAGATGAGAAGTGTGATCTAAGGAAGAAACATATAAATAGGAACTTACTCAAAATTAGAAATTAGATGCTGAATGAAGAGACCAACCAAACACATATGAAACCGTTTTTTATTTACTTATTTCTAAACACCACAAATTCTAGAATAAATAATAATGATTTTAAAATGATAATTATCGCCAGATAAACAAATGGAGCACGCCGGTTCTTACATCAACTTTACACCAGATCTGTGTTACACGTGACATAACGAATATTACGCTAATACTGCTCTGAACCCATAGGCACAAGTCTATCACAGTCCTTTGTCAAAAATAAGAGTTCTGAAAAAAAGTAACCGTAAGAAATCATGGTAGTCAACAAGTATAATCGGTAAGCAAGGCTATTTTCTTGAAGAATAGAAAATGCAAATGCACATTGCAAGTAAGGAAGATTTACGAAGTAGATGGGCAAGAATATGACAGTAAAAGACATCTTTCGTGTCTATCTTGCTAGCCAGTAGAAAAAATAACAGCAGTAATCTTATACAGTTCTGGACAAATTCACCAGCTTGTTGAATTAGTCTCGCAAATTCCACATCGCTTTCCCAGTCAGCAGTCGAAGAAAAATGCACAAATCAGCATGGCGGCAGGGAAGAGACAGGCCGAAGGGCCCGTCCTTCATCCCCCGACCTCCAGACGCAGAAGACAGAAAACCGGTTGCTGAAATCCTTTCACGAGTTGTCTTCATTCGCTGAGGATTAAAAAAAAAGTTGCGTAATTACAAAGTGGAGGCTTACCTGCACAAATAGCAGCGTAGATATTGCAAACTGATAAATGCGCCACGTTATGTATAAATTCCTAAAGAACAGCATAGTCGAGCAGGTATACAATCATGACTAAATTTACCTTAATATGCACAAAAATACTGATATTCCATGAAATACTCAATAGATCTGATCTATTTTTCCATGAAATGTCTGAACGACAAATCTACTCATCATTGTTTAATCAAATGTGATCAAACAATAACTGATATGCAAATAAAGGCGCTATATTACCCGATGGTGAATCAAGCGCTTTGCATAAATTGAATATTTGAGTTTAATTATGCAGTGCAGAAATTGTTTTCAGCGTGTAAGGACTCAAAACAGTTAGGTCTTTGAAGTTGGAAAAGTTTGTTAGGTCCTTGAAGCTTCATTCGGAAGAATCCGTGAAGTAGCGAATGATCGGCTGTTCAGAAGCAGAGTAGACAATCATGGAAATAGTTATATGTGTAAATACTTTAAGATAGACAGTCTCTACCCTAGGAAAACAATTTCAAAACTTTGAAACTGATGTAAGAAGGCGGGGATAAGATCATAAAAGAATGACAACTGCTTTTCAAGATCGATATCATACAATAACTGCCCGCCCTAACAGGAAGTTTGTCGTGCTCGGCAATTAAGTTAAGAGCTTGCAGCCACCATTGGAGCTGTCGTATTACAGAAAATAATATATAGAAGGCTTGTAGAAGACGTTGTTTATTCTAGAAAGCCGAAGGTGTGGTATTGTTAAGACCAAAGATTTTAACAATAAAAGAGGTATCGCATTTGTCTTTGCTGATGGTTCGAGGTTCAGTTTGACATTTGATTCTAAACATATTTATATCTGAAGGAAGTCGGGAACGCGACATGTTCCTTGAAACATTATAGAAAGTGATTGCTTAAAGTGTGAAGATATGGAGAGAAAGAATGATGGATATTTGTACGCCACTAAACGTTTTCTACAGCGGATTTGTGACCAGGTTATCAGAATGAGTGCTTAGAACGTTATGAAAGACTTTCCAGCGACGCGTAATGGTTTCAGAGGTGCATTTTTATTTCTGGACTATAATGTTCATCCACAGCAAGAAAACCTCTATGACAAATTTCTTGAAAGTGAAGACAATGTGTCTATAAAATGGTCAACAACATTTTAAATATAATAGAGAACTTATGATACTTCATTAGAAACGAAGTTGCATGGAGACAAGCTGTATATTCCCTGAAGACAGCATTGCTGGAGGTTTAGCAATGATTCATTAAACGGTGGTTAACAGTGTTATTACAGCAAGAACACAAGTTAGGATAGATGTTTACAAGTCAGGACAGATCACATTCCATATAAATTAATAGGCTTTAATCTTTTGCTGGATATTCTTTTATAGTTTCATGATAGAGATTTATATCGTATGTAGTACTTTTAAATACATCCCTTTGTATTTATAGGTCATGATGTTATGAGTAATTCCAGGAAATTCATAAAATTATAATTCAATTTTCTGCGAAATCCGTTATTCCGTACATGTAAATATAATTTTGGGCGTGAGAGTATAAATAAGCTGTAAGGTATTGGAAACACTTATTAGGTTACTCAAACCTGTTTGAAGTCCTTTTCTAAGGATTTTCATAAACTTTATAGTCTGACTAAATTACGATTTCTAGAAATATAAACATTATCTCAGGAACTTGAACTGATAAACTCTTAAAACAGCACGCTTTGACGCTGCTTAGGAAATCGCGGAACGAAGATGAGGATATGTAAATAATATTCACTCAGAAAAACTTGTAAAAAAGCTTTCATTTGTGAAATGAACAGGCTGTATACTTCACGTAAGACAGTTCTAAAAGAAACAGCCTAACTGCATCTTAACACAAGATTAATAGCTTTGTCTAGTTTTGGCAAGAACTTCTAATTTGCTAAGATTTTATTCCATATAATAATGAAATACTACAGCTGCGTCACGCAAAATCTCCAACTGATGCTATTGGCCATGTCTATACTTGTCATCCCACTAGTGGTGACTACTACTTCCTGAGAATGCTGCTTTCCGTTCTAAGAAGACTGACATTATTTAATGGCCTACATACTTTCAAAGGCCAAGTGTCTGATTGTTGTTGAGAAAATGTTAGAAGCGCGGAGTCCTTGAAAATTACCAACATTGGAACACACCAGTGGCATAAAAATTGGTAGGTTTAGGTTTCGAAAGTAACTCAGGACGTGGAAGACGTGTGCTCCATCAAATTCACAAAGCCGTTGAGACAAATGTAAAAAACATGTAATCAAAGACATTTTAAGAGATGTAGAAAGGGCTACCTCGATCCTAAACTCCAGATATACTATTGAAATTTTGAACCAATCCCTTATACGTCCTGAGTGTATATATACGTTAACGGTAAAGATCGCATGCAACACAGACTAACGCCACCACATCGAAATGTTCAATAAGTACTAGATAGGGATATTTATAGAGAAAGGAATTATGAGATCAATGCTGTCCAATCATTTGTTATAAACAAAAGACCTCTATTGTTTACAGACCAGAGATAAGCCCATGACAAGCATTTAAGCATCATTTAGGGTTTTTCTTTTTTCTTGTTATACATATACATATATTCTTGTTAATATATATGCATATATTAACAAGAAAGAGGGTTAAATTTCTAGGCTTTTTAAATCAAACAAACTGTTATTAAATTCCCTCTAATATTACAAATTTTAAAGCAATTCTTAAGAAAATTTACATTTAAATTAATATGCTTTGATACCGTAATTCACAGATATTCTTAACTTTCTTGTTATACATATACATATATTCTTGTTAATATATATGCATATATTAACAAGAAAGAGGGTTAAATTTCTAGGCTTTTTAAATCAAACAAACTGTTATTAAATTCCCTCTAATATTACAAATTTTAAAGCAATTCTTAAGAAAATTTACATTTAAATTAATATGCTTTGATACCGTAATTCACAGATATTCTTAACATAATAAAAAGCTAGATGCGAATAATTATAGTCTTCGCATATATCAACCATATAAAATTACTTCATCAAAAGTTTCATAAATAAACACTTTATTAAATATATTGATTAAAAAGCATTCGGATACTAACTACAAATACTCACTATTGTCAGAAAAACATTTTTGATACATATCGGTAAATGGAATTAAAGAATTACAACTCGTCATACTTTAGAAATAGTAAATGGAATTGCTTTTATGTTATTTTTCGATACGCATAAGAATATTATTTTTACCTTTATAAACTGAAAGGTTATTTCAATTTCACTCTTAAAGTATTCCCTTTAAGCGCTATGCGTCGGTAGTTATAAATGTGTACCTTTCATTTTCATCCAATAAAGCAAAAATGCAGTAAATATAGCAATAAGAAACTAATGTTTATCGACAGAGAACGCGGGATTCTTCAAGCGGTTTAAAATAATCTTAAAGTGCACCATCCAAGTCTCTTATCCTTTCTTAAAATATTGAGCATTATTGATTTATGTGTCGATGGTGAGCTTCAGTTACTTTAAATTTATAAAGAAGCTCCAAAAATCTAAGGCATTGGACAGATATTTTATTTTCTTTCAACCGTTATTACTTTTGCTTTTTAAAAAGGTATCTAAGAGCTTTGGATGGATTAAGTGATTTGATGCGTAGTCATTTACCATTCTTTGACACTAGAACGGAATGCAGCCATAATTTAAGCTCGAAGCAAGATGCTTATCAACAGGCATTAGTAAACAAGTACGTTAGAATAAATGTTTTTCATTTCGCATTGATTTTTGTTTTGTAATTTGAGAAGAGGTATTAGTGGTTAGGGGACTTACTCATAATGACTAGAAGAAGTTTGAGCAATAAATTTTTAAACTAATAGTTATCGTGAATTTACTGGAACTCAGTATTTTAGAACTACCTGACTGAGGAGCTAACGGTTACCTCAAAACGTATATCGAAATAATGCAGTTATAATTCGATCTTCTTAGCCACGACCATAAGCGCAAACACGCATGCGCCATTTGAACCGACGTATTCGTAAAATGGGTGGATGGAATCAGAATAGAATCATGTCGTAGAGATTTTTTCAGTTCTTAATTTTTTCCTGTTCATTTCCACGGTGTGCAAAGGATGCAGACACAAAAGGAGAAAATTACTTTTAAGTAATCTAAGCTGATATGCTGGAAACCTATTGACGAGTTTCCTTTATTTTCTATAAAAAGAAACTTTCTCTAAATAATATTGTTCTATGATTTTTAATGAACTTATCTTCAAAAATAAGCTATGAAATATGGATTGTTCACACAAAATTCATAAATTATGTAAAAAAATCAATATTTTTGGTTTCTAAGATGCAAACCAATGCGCATCTTAGCATTTATTTTTGTAAGTATGAAAAAAAAAAAAAAGAAACCAAAAGCGCGAAAGACAACTGACGTTAGCTTCACTCGATTACATCGGGACTTCATCAGTCATATAAATTCCCACTTTCCGGCGAACAGAGAACTTTCACGTGACCTCTCACCTCGCGGCACATAACTAACGCCTCTTTTGGACGATTCTATTTGTTTTTGCATAATGCTAGCCCAGGTTGCGTTAAAGACGGTCAGCTACACTGGCTATCATAAATTAAAATCACAAAAGTAGCAATAACTCCCTAAAAAATAAACCCAACCGTGTAAAATTTGAATATGCTGCCAAGTACGAGTAGCTGAGTAAAACTGCAATATGCAAATTAGTGGCGCCGCAATCGGCATACTGCGAGGAGCATAAAAATCCATGTTTAAGAGCAAGTCCACATATTTCACTGTGATATCAGAAATCTGGGATAGCTAATTCGTAATCCTCCAGGCAGCATTTGCCCGCAGAACTACGATGGAGAGTCATTGAGAGACTAGAGGCAGAACAGAAAGTCAACCAGAAGTGGCCAGATGGCTAAATGTGAGTCCTTCTGTGGTTCATAGACTTTGGAGACTATTTCAAAACACAGATTCGGTATCTAGGAGGTTCAGCCAAGGACTACTAACTGCTACGACGATTACCGATGACCGATATTTGACATTATGTGCACGCGGGAATAGAACCGCTACTCCGACTGTTCTTAGATCCTCCCTTGATGCAGCCACCGGAAGGTTGGTGTCAAAGTAACTTGTGCGTAGAAGGCTTCACGAAGGTTTTGCCTGTCTAAAGAGAAGAAGATGGAAGAATCCACGTTAGCCAATCTAAGTTTCGCAAAGGATTTGTAATCCACTGAGTACTGGGTATAAAAGTAGCTGCGTTGTAAAACGGAGGAATTGGAGGAGTTTGAAGCCGAAAATCATTAAAAAATAAAATGTGCGTTTGCTCCGTGCTGAACTCACTGTCTTTGAATAATCAAATCGAAATGCACATTTTTACATTATAGAGATGCTTTGAATTTCTTACATTAAAAGAAACTTCAGATAACCAAAATAAAACTTTCTGAATCATTAACGAAAGCCTATACTTGTATATTTCAGCATGTACAACTATTTAACGGTGACATAAATAAAGTTTATCATAATTGAAAATGAAACCGATTATTTTTCTGTCTGCCATCCTTAGTTCAATAGAAATTATATTTGCAATTAAGCAGAAAATAAAATTTATGATTGCCAGTGCTTACTACTATAATAAATTGCGGAACGTTCATTTTTTCAACATTCTTACAGGATTTTACGGATTGTTTTAAAACACGCAAGCGAAAATGATTTTCCATCAAAAATAGTTAATTTATTAAAAATATGTTTTCAGCAAAAAAAATTGATATTTTCATTTAAATTGCTTCATTTAATAAATTAGCTTTCTAATCATTTTTATTAATTAAGAATTATCTTCGTCAAAATTCGAAATTGTGAAGATGCATTGGAAACAATTATGGTCTGGCATCCATTTAGAGTGAATTTTGACTAGAGTGTGAAGCCCTTTTTAGGTATCATTTTAATAAAGCAAACTAATATAGTAACTAATTCATTTACGGAATGAATGATTAAACTTGTTCATTAAACAATATAATGGACAAGTATTTTGTCATCGAAAACGTGTAGGAGTTCAGTTTGGTTGCATTTTAGCACTCCTGACTTAATGATTTTCTTCGTGGTTTGAGTGCATTAAAAACATGCTGCTGAGATATTATAGTCGATATAATACTTATCATATAAGGTATTCTCCCGCCTTCTTCGCAAGCTTTCGTGGTCAGGACGCTCGGCACATATTTGAGAGGTAAGTGGTTCGAGTTTCGGCGAGGGCTTTGCTCATTTCTGCATATCTCCTGCTTCAAAATACATAATAATTCTACAGTGGCGCCCGAACTAAGAAAGCTGCTGGGTGATTCTCCACCACCAGGATTTGGCGATTGGTTCCCCTAGTCCCCAGTCGCCCTTTAAAAAGGAGAGTAAGTAAGGTATTTCTTCTGCCTCCTAAGCATGCCTTCGTGGTGTAGTGTTCTGGTGGCTTTAAAGAACCCAGAATAGGGTTATCCCATTTTGAAATTTCTTCTAACTATTCTGATTTCAATTATTTGTCAATTGTTACAATCTGTGACCTTTAGAGTGATGAACAATTGCCATTAGGGGTACTAACTATAACTTGATGCAATGTGGATATTATTTATGAATGGAAAGAATAAAATATTATTAAGAGTTTAATAGCTTTAAGGAAGCCAGACTAAGGTTATCCCACGGTGAAAGTTTCTCTAACTATTCTGATTTCAATTATTTTATCAATTGTTACAATCTGTGAATAGAAAAGAGATTTTTTCTTATTGGTAAATAAGGTCACAATGTAAAGCGCTTTCTAATTTATTAAAACTCATAAATCTCTTGTTTGAGAGTTCTGCTTCTGAAATGGAAGAGAAAGGTTTGATAGATTCTCTCTATTATCATCTTATGATTATATTTCAGAGACATATAAATAGTTTCCTTTATCGAATAATCAGAATAAATATTTATCAATATCGTTTTTACATAAAAGCTGGAAATTAAATAAATGAATAAATAAATAAAACTCGATACTCTCCACGAAGTAAAGCATTAGAGATACCAATTTCTGTCAATCAAATTATTCGATACGTTCAACTTAAAAGTTTTTCCTTTTTTTTATGGTTTCTAGTTAAATTCGACTTCCTGATGGAGAAAAACTAAATTTGCTTGATGGAAATCCGATATATTTCTCTGAGTTTTAAGTTACGAAAGGTTCTCAGCAGCCACTTTTTCACCAGTCTGGCAATTGGAAAATCACAAGTTTGATACACTTCGTTGGTTTCATGAGTAATTTATGGAAAATCTATGAAAAGTTTGTACATTCCTAATGCTTTTCGTTGGAAATTATTAATAAAAAAATTGCATTTGCTGCATAAACAGCTAATTTGGCACCAAATACATCACATTTCGAGAAAATAAGTTGAGATTACGTAACAAGCTGACATTTTTGATTAAACATAGCATAATTGTTAAGAGGATTAAAGTTGTCTGCCAAATGTAGCAAACAATACTAAAACTTCGATATTTAATAAATTGCTCTTTATTCTGTGATTAATTAGTTTCGGTGTAAACGTCAAAACATTTCAGCTTTTATGTAAAATTAATGGCATTCCATTACCGTTTAGAAAATTGCTCCCTTTTAGAATGCGATTATCAATTAGCAGCTTGGCAGTGTTGTTACTTTACGTGCTGCCAATTAACGCGGTGTATACACTAAAGAAAATTATTTTTGCTGAATATCATATTTTACAAAATAAATTAATTATATGGAATATTATAATTTGAAATTGAAAAATAGTTTGGAGATCATTTCAAATAAAATTTAAATATTTCAGCTTTAAAGCAAGTGGATCGCAGATTTAAAATGGGAAAGTACGGTTAATTCAATGGTTTTTGGTTTATTTTCGTCGTGAACCCAACAGCGTTCTGTGAAAAATTGCGAAATGTAACTGACAGACCCTGGACCTCCTGATCCTCTTCCATATCAACCAAACTATTAGCAGCTCTAGCTGCTCTCTTCGACAATTTTTTAGGCATACTGAGCTATATACTATCTACACAAAACAATCCATAAATGCAATCACTCAACAAGAAAAATGTAGCCGAGTCTGCGGCTAACAAGAGTGTACTACCCAGAATCTCATAATGAAAAAGCATTCAAATCATATAATGTAAGAATGTGATGGTACAACATAATACTGAGTTCAGATTAACACACCTTAAAACGGCAATTAAAATAAATTCCAGGTATGCTTTCATTGTAAACAAAGTGTGCAGATGTAATTACCATTGCATGCAGATAACATGTAAACACATAAAATAGCAACAGTATTGAAATAATCCTTTCAGGCAATCTATGTTCGTGTTGAACAATTATTGTCCACAGTATAGCGTCAAGAGTACAAATCTGTTATACACCCTAAGAAGATAAAAAGGATAAATAGACTTAACAAGAATACGACCACTGCATAGACTTGCTACTGTAACCGTTTAAAAGATTAGATTTTAGTATCAAGTCTAGACATGTGGAAGAAAAATATCAATAGTTTTACTAATGTAAAAATCACCAGCATCAAGTTCGAAAAACCAACAAAAAAAATTATTGCTCTTTTTAAGAACGTGAGAAAATCCAAGCACCAAATAGATAGTGCCCTTTAAGAGGGTTCGAAAAAAAAACACGGCACCAAATTGTTCAGTAGTGCCTTTTAGGAAGACACCACAAAACAAATTAAAGATTTTGCCTCAAACTAACTAACCTAATAAGTCATTGCGCTGTGAAATATTTAACCGGATTAACCCTAAGAACCTTGATACCAATGATAATCAGATAGTTCATGGAAATAAATATATGTAACTTAACAAAAACACGATAAACATTTTAAAATTATTTAAGACTTTAGAAATTATTTTTCAAACAGGTCATTTATGTATGAATCAATACCTGTTAAATAAATTAAGTCGACCCTCCGGAGAGCGAAAAAATTTCTAACATTAACAGCGAAACCGAATTCTGAACAACATATGGATTTTTTAAAGTCATAATCATTTCTTTAACAATCAGTATTTCTACAAACCATTTTCATTTACTTAACAAATTAATTATTAAAAAAACAACTATTTCACTTCTTAACAAATTAATAATTCTACTCAACTTATTATTGCACAAAAAAAAATTAATTCAACCATTTAGATTTAACAATAAATGTTTTCACCATATTCTTTAATCCACATTAATGCACTCTACCAATTCAGGTAAGTTAAGAGTATTACAAACTTTAACAAATTAATTACAGATTCCAATTACTTCAACCTCAGCAAGTAAAGTAGGTTCAACAAAAACAAAAATTTATTGCTTTTCATTATTCCTCCCCCCAAAAAAACATTCTATTTTATAACCAGTAAAAATTTGCACTTTAAAACAAGGTGAACACTTCTAAGTAATAATTCAAACTAGCGTAGAGTTACAATTACAAAAAACATTAATCTTAACTTATTTTCATTAAGTTAAGATTAAGTCCAGTACGAGAAAGGAAACGACAAAAAGCAAGCGCTTATGTGAATACAGTTGACACAGCATGATGTCCTCCAGCACGGGTCTTCTCTATCACAAAAATGTAACGAAGCCTTGAGGTCGAGGTCCCTGGAATTTCTCTCAGCAAACAGATGTACGAGCTGTAGATGGAACACGGAGGGGTCGGCTCCCGGCAGACTGGAATGCATAACCATCGTCGGCGATAAGAAGTATTAACCGGATCCTTGGTTTAAGTAGAAATCTCGAGCAGATGTTCTAGGCCTAACTGGAAATGAGAACACAGCAGCCTCCAAACACCAGTGGATCTCCCTAAAGGAATAACTCCATTCAATAATAATTGTGGAGATGAAGGAATAACCAATGTAGTAAAGTAGCTTTTATTTTACTTAACGTTCATTTTCCTCCGTAGTCGAAACTAACTGGAGAAATTATAACTCTGAAGTATTTGGAGGAACCAGAAATGCTCTTAAAAGAATATAACGTTGAGCGTCGGGATACCCATAATGGAGGAAGGCCTGAGGAAAGCAAATAAAATCTGTTTAGCTGATAATCGTAAGCTACATATCGAGGAAGCAATAAGCCCAGCTTCAAATTCTACGAGCTACTTCTCCATTGAGGAACTACAGAAAAGGAAGACGAGCGACACCTGCAACACGTTTTGGTTAAGAGGGATTGCCAGAAATAACCAAACCCCCACCGAAAACGCTGAAAAAACTTGTTTTACACACCCCGCCTTACGCCCTGTAAAATTTCACGCTTTTCTAATTGTCAGTTCAACCATTAACTCTACTCCCGCCAAGAAAAAACCGCCAACTCACACCTGGGCAAAACGTTCAAATCAAACCTACACTCCCTCGCCGGAAATGCTCTTATCAGAAGGAGGGTTATTCAATTATGGCAAAGCACACGAGGGCTATCTGCCTAAAGGGAGGGATGCCTTCGTGGAGAACTTTCTAAGGGAAACTGGCTCGTATACACGTTACACATGAGGAAAACCACGAAAACGCCCATGCAGCCAGCCCGTTCGCGGGATTCGAACCTCGGACAGAACTACCAGTGTTCAGCGTCTTTACCGCTCGGTCGCTGGTGGGCCTCTTATCAGAAGGAAAAATGCAGCTAAAATCGTACTTAGAACGTATTTCATCCCCCTTGCTTTGAAAACTCACGAAAGTACGAAAATAAATTAAATAAATAGCCATAACTCAAAAACTAATTTAGCTATACATTCGAAAATAGTCTCAATTTGAAGATCACATTTTTCTGCTTCTAGTAGTATAAATCTTAAATATGTGAACGCATATTAAGTACTTTTAAATTCAAATATTACGTGGAAAATACACAAAGTACCATGTCTGCCGTTTACAAGTTTCGCGAATAACGAAAGCTAAAAATGTAGAAACTTAAGTAAGATAACCCCAAAAAAATAAAACAAAAATTACACAGAAATTAAGTAAAAACACACGTTGTGTAACATAAATTTGGAATATGAAAGATTAAATTTTGATAACTCATTAATTACTTAATCAACTTAATTTCGCTATACAACAGCCTTCTAGACAGTACTATTTAGTTTTTTTTTATTTACAATTGCTTTTATTATTTATACTCTTATAATCTACTTGCTGTTGCGTAAGAGTACACTAAAGGACTCCCTTAATTCTTATAATTGACTACTTGATCTTAAGTAAAAGCAGTTTTCTTAAAAATGTGAAAATCCTATTATATTAGACATATGGAGAACCAGTGACAGAATGGTTAAAGACATTGGACATTATTAGTTTGACATAACTTTCAGTCCTTGAAAAAGCATGAATATTTTCGTGGTTTTGTGCGTGTGTTGTAATCTAGTTTCTACTAGAATATCCTTTACGAAATCTCCCTGCCTTTAGTGGATAATTCTAGTGTCTCTGCTTTAATGGACTAGCGGAATCAATGTTTAAGATTCTAACGTCAGAATTTTAATGTTACACTGACTTAACTCGAAATTACGTGCCAATAGCTATGAATCACTACAGAAAAATATACATTAGATGCTGGTTTTAAAGCTTGAAACACATTTAGAGCTTACTTATTCAGAAATATTTGTCTAGGTTATTTAAATTTGGAAAAGAATCTGAAAAGCTAAGCATACAATATGAATTATGTGCTTGTATCTATAATGTAACAGAATCCGAGGATTTTTTCATTTAGACCTCCTGTACGCCTAAAAGTGTTATTATAAATTTAATTAAATCGAAATATATTTGCTGAAGGCGAAACTTTAAATAAAACCTAAATTTTCCAAGTGGAGAAAGTGATTCTGTCTTACAATCCTAATTGACGATCTTTGTGTAATTGAACACATTAAACGGTAAGCTTATCTCACTTGCCTGACTTGACCAAAATAAGTTTACGAATTTTATCATGGCAAGAAGCGGAAGATTATGACTGTCGTTAGAATGGGCCGGAGCACCACACGTGTGGCAGTATAACTGTAGCCAACTCCGTCCCAGCTTTAAGGTAGACTCCCCGGGGTGACGGACCAGAGGGTCTCCCACCACTCTTATCATACAATCAAACCACTCAAGAGGACTTTCGGCTCGTCATGTATTTTGTCCTTCATACCAAATCATATTGATTGTTCCTCATGCCGCACAGATACTATACGCTTACAAATATCTATGTACATATTTTCTCCGTGATTTAAACAAGGGATACAAAGGGATCTAGCAGCCAAGAGTACTGACTGCTATGTCAGTCAAGATGGCTACTTAGAATTCCTAATTTTAATAATTAGGTTTTTAGTGATTTTCCCAAAATTGATCTAAGAGATACCAAAAATAATCGTGGGACTCTTATTGATGATGAGTTCCTAAATAAAAATTGTCAAAGATAAATTCGAATAAGTTCAGTGTAATCTCACATCGCATGCTGAATTGGAAATTGTTGCAAATGACGTGACTTCACGTACTTCTTTGTTATAGTCATTCGAAATTCCCCCTTCTTATTCTGGGTTTTGTTACTTTCAAAGGCTGCAGAGTTCTATTATTTTCCCTAGTTTGAATGAAAATTACAAAAAAGTTCTGTCCGTGAAATACTTTGTTTTACGTTACCCCACTTTATTTGAATGTATAAGAAAGAATAAGAAATCATTTGTGTTCCAAAATGTACATTCTTAATCATAAGTAATTAAAAGTAAATTTATTTGCTGACCATAAAAGTGCATTGAGATATTAACAGAATTTTCAAGTTTAATAAAAATGATAGCATTGATTTGACAAATTAGGATCACATTCAAGTTAATTACATTTCAGAAATCTCTTTTGTTCCCCTGATAAACTAATTTTACAAACATGAAATTTTGATTGGTGTTTACAATGAAAAAAAAAATTAAATGCATAAACTGCAAAACTGTGAAAGAAGTAATTTAATTTTGGATTACTGTCCACGTGTGTCCCTTATGCCGGATCAAAGCAAGGTTAGTTTGCAGTTTACGGAAATTCTTGAAAAGTGACTGAGAAGTTTTACATTTAATCTGAGTTCCCTTGAAGCAGGGCAGATGAGAAATGAGAAAATATCTTATAAACAGAATAAAAGTAAAACATTGAGAACAAAAAATATTAAATCAAAAAGGAAAGACACTAAAGCAAATAACAAGAAACGAAAACAATCTAATGCATAAAGTAAGTAAATTGTAAAAACTTTAAAAAAATGAAGAAGCTGAAGTAGATTATTCTACGTTTAAACCTTGCAAACTAGTCCTGGAAATTTGTGAATATTACGCCGAGTCTTGTTGCTTTAATTCCTCCGTTAATGATTATTTGGCGTATTATTCTAACTCAAGGGGATCAAGAGTTTATTTATGCTTTTTTAAAGGATCCTGACCACTTTGAACATCTTGCTATTACCAGAATTAAGAAAAGGGCCATGAACTCCCAAATTATGGATACCTTTGTGCTTTATTCAAAAGGAACAAATAATACAATCAATCGAGACCAGTTAAATTTTGAGGAAATGTGCATGTGTCTTAACATAAAACACTTGATGATGACACCTTATCTATCACACTCAAATACTGCAGAGGGCTTAAATAAGAATATACTTGCAGTTATCTAAGGTATTACCACCAACGCTATGATGGATGAGTTAATGAATTCGCTCATACACTAAGATCTGCTAAACACGAAACCGCTAGCAAAAAACTTGCGAAGTTATTTATAGAAGGAAAGTTGTTTACTCTGTTCGATAAATTGTTTTTTGTTGAAAAAACGTTTTGAGGAGTTTAAGACAGCAGATATTTAAAAACTAATTGCGGAGTCAAAATGTAACTTAGATAAGGCCCATGAAAAGCAAAAATTTGACTATGATAAGAAAAGCGTTAAGAAGACTTTTAAGGTGACAGTTAAGATTTTGAAATTTGAACATTCACTTCCTGATGCTCCATAAAGAGATGTGTGAAAATTTCATAATAAATTCGACGACCCTTTTGTCATTGTGTTAGGCAAACCTTTCGCATTTTACATTTTTCTGCCCAGCTCTGTTAAGTTTCTGGCATTCGCCATTCTGGGAGACGAAGCTGAATCACGTCATTAAAATTTTGAGTCTACGCATAGTTGCGCAAATTATGTATTGTGGTGTAGCTATAAATGTACCTATAAATGGTGGAGTATGATTTGTTCGCACAAGCTGTACCAGTGTCATGTTTAAGATTTAAATAAAACGCTTACAGTCAAACATCTATTTAACGAAGTCGCAGAATACCCCAAAAAAACTGCTGTAAATGAGAAATTGTAGTAAAATGAAATATAAATGAAAAATTACATAGTGCTTCATTCAATCAAATTTGTATCTGAAAATTGCATAAATTCATTTCGAAAAATATTCGGCTACTTCAATTTATTTTATTTGTCGAGAACAACATTTTCTATCATTAACACATCTCACACTTTTGTAATGCACGAAAAAGATCTTCTGGTACACTTTCTTCAAACTGTCGTAACGTATCATACACATTTAAAATACCATCTAGAGAAGATATTATACATTCATTTTCACTATCATTTTTATCTTCTTCATTATTGTTGGAGTATTTTTCCACTTTAAATTTTCAATGTTCATTACACATGAAATTCAAGAATAAGAAAAACCAACTTTGAATCATATCACTATAACAAATACTGCAAGGGTGTAAAATTGGGTGACAGACAAGATAAAACAACATTCAGTCAGTTAAACCAGTGTGTCCTAATATAACAGTAAATGCCACAAGATAATACTCCAACAATATACACTGACTAGCAATAAGTATTTGGACACCTGTGATAGAAAAGAAAAACTAACTTTATTCAAAATCAATAGTTGGTAGAGCCTCCACGAGAGGTAATTACAGCGTGGACCCTCCGGGGCATACTTTCCACAAGTCTTTGTATGACAGCTAGTGGTATTTTCTTCCACTCGGCTTGGAGAAGACATAGAAGTTCCTTCACCGACTTTGCACGGGTAATGCACCCCTGAATTCGGCGATGCAACTCGTCCCAGAGGTTCTCGATAGGGTTCAGGTCTGGACTCTGGGCAGGCCAGTCCATTCGATGAACTCCATTGGCACCATACCAAGCCTTGGTTAACGTCGAAACTGGAAATTACAACTAGCATTGTCGTCCTGAAAGTAACAGGGGTCCAACGCGTAAAAATGTCACAACGTAGGAAGCACATTGTCATCAAAAATAATGCAGTAGGCATCGGAGTTGAGCTTACCATGAATGGAGACCAAAAGTCCCAGCCCATGCCAGGAGAAACACCCCCAGACCATAATTCCACCTCCGCCGAACTTGACTGTTGGCACAATGAATTCTGGCAGGAGACGTTCTCCCGGTAGACGCCAGACCCAGAACCTGCCATCCAAACAGTAAAGGGTGAACCTTGATTCGTCACTCCAAAGAACCCATTTCCACTGATCTACGGTCCAATTTCGATGTGCTTTGCACCACATTAACCGAGCAACGCGGTTGGACTTTGTGATCAAAGGCTTATGGGCAGCAGCACGACCATGAAAACCAAGCAGATGTGCTTCCTTACGGATGGTATTCATTAAAACAATACTCCCGGATGTCTGTTGAAACTCCTCGCAGATGAAGTCCATCGTTTGGGTGCGGTTCTTCCGAATTTCTCTTGACAGCACTCGTCGGTCTCTATCTCCCAGTTTCGTTGGTCTGCCGAGTCGAGGCACATTCCGACAATCACCGCTCACCTTTCACTTCTTAATCACATAGGCCACTGACAATTTTGGGTACTTCAGATCGCTAGATATGTCCCTTAATAATCGGCCACATTTGTGATACCCGATAATTATACCTTTCTCGAAATCAGAGAGCTCCGAGCTGCGAGGCATTTTGCATGCGACTAAAGCCGATGCTGTTTCCTACACGATATATACCGGCGGATTCCGTGACGTAACTTAGGACCGCAGATATCATCATTTGCATAGGTGTCCAAATACTTATTGGTAATCAGTGTAGTACAATAAGCGTTGTTCCAAGCATAAACCGGTTCATGTTTTAAATTAATTTATTGGGTCCAGTGTTCTAAATTATAAGTGAAAAGATACAAGTTAAGTTAAATTAAATTTTCATTTATTAGAGGTTAACAAAACTAGCAACAATATAACAATATATGGTGGTGGTGTTACAAGAGTCGAAGTGAGAAAACATTTAAAACGTACCGAGCGGGGTACCCCGTGTGAAAATCACAATTTCTTGACCATTGTCTTGTAGTCGACCATTACATAGTAACCTTACCAAGAGCGGGCGTATACATTATTTCAGCCATGAAAAAATCTAGAGATAAAATAATAAAACAAGTTAGTAGTCGAGTATTTTAGAGCCATCCGCCCCTTTTCTATCTCCGCTCCCTCCTTCCTGCGACGACGAGCATCGGTGGTTCTCTCTCAGCAAATTTAGCCATCGTTCCACACTTCCGCAGACAGAGCACTCGATACGGAACAACTGCTTTTTCATCTGGCGAAAAACTTCAGGAAAAAACCCCTCTCATAGATCGCTGCAGGCCCTTTTTCTTTTCCTCGCCAGCCCCTCGTTTGGTGATCCGAGACGGTCCAAAACCCGCCAGGTTCACGGCAGCCCTAGAAGCGGAATCTAAGCAGAAAGGTGAAGGTAAGGGGGTTGGTAAGACGGAAACTGGCGAATAATTGCTGTTTTTCATAAGTTACAAGTGACCCACCAGGGTCAGCAACCTGACATAGCAGGAGCTAACCTCGCTCAGGGACCCATTTTAACATGGTGAACGTCTGTCAGAATGCGAATCACCCAGACCCCGCAACCTTGGCATGGCGTAGCTGCATACAGAACAAGTTAATTCAACAAGGTGCAGATTCGCACTTGGTGAAAGATATTTTTCAGACCACTGTCTGGCAGAGATAAAATTCAGGGAAATTCCTTTCCAAGTAAAAGTCAAAACAAGTCAATAAATCTTCGATTCTCAAACGCAACGTAAAAATTTTTTAAAAAAAGAATTAAGGATTTGTTTTAAAATAGTAAATTGCTAAAAGATCGAAGAAAATTTCTTCATTTGAAATATAATAATTACATAAAAAAAATCATGTTTTCTACAACACCAAGAAACGACTTTACTACCAAAGTTAGAAAATATCGATTCAAGCTTTATCAGAAAGAGGGATACGTTAACAAAACCAATTAAACTTTAAACACCAACTTGTGTAAGGCAAATAATTTTAAAATTAAAAAAATGACCTTAAGGGTCGACCTAACCAGAAGTTAAATAGAAAACAAAACTAGCTAAGATTAAACGTTAACCAAACAAAAAAAATTAACTGGTTAACCAAACTACCTTAAGGAAAAAGAGAAAAAATATTTACTCAATCAACTTAAATTCAGAGTTAACCAAAACTGCCAAAATTAAATGACAACAATTACTCTTCAACAAGGCAAAAAAAAATAAGATCAGCTACAAATAAAAAACAAATTAATAACTTTTAAGTCTGATAACAGAATTAAGATAAATCATTGCAATTAAGATATTTTAATTCAGTAACTGAAGTATAGCTAAGTATGTATTACATAACATCATCATAAATCGCTTTCTGGCTACCATTTTCACGTGCTCCAATATATTCTCTTCAGTAGGAAATTTTGAGGGTATTCATTATTCTATAAATAAATAATCTTGTAATCGTTCATTGCTTATTGATTGTCCACTCTTCTTCAACTGTAGCCACTGTTATTCAATTCCTCATCTTGCCCACTATCGTCAGTGCCACTACTATTATCAATAATATCAATAGTATCGATCTTGATAATGATGCTTACATTTTGAAGCAATTAGAAAGTAATTGTTTCAGGGAATCATAATTCTATACTTTCGCATGTTCAGATACAGTGACATAATTTTAATGCATATAAAGACTTATTACTTAAATTCAACAGCGGCTCTTCAAAACCGCATTGCGAGAATGTGTCTTAACATTGTTTATTAGCCCTTGATCCACAGACTGTAGTTTCCCAGTAGGATCTTCAAGAAAGGAACAAACCTTAACATTATTATAGTCTCTGATATCTTGAGGACGACAACAAAAATCATCTATCACTAAGATGGCTGCTTTTCCTTTCTGTACAACCATGTATTTGTCTAAAACCTTTAGTCACTTTTTAAAAATGTTTTAAGTCATCCATAAGTTCTTGTTTAAATTACAATCTACTACGAATGATTTAATACCTCTGAAACATCTGGGACGTTTTTCTCCTTCCTATAGGTTTTCATTTGCTTCCATATTTGCACATAGCAGTACAGTGACTCTAATGTTGCCTCGCTTGCCTCCAGAACATATTTCGTTTTTGAATGTTAATGGTATCTTTAAGTTCTTGTTTAACCCTTTCAGTCCCAATGGGTTATATAAGTCCTAGTACATGTTTAAAGAAGCCTAGAGGGAATTACACTCATCAATTTACTATGTACTTGATGTCCTAGTTTTAGTAGGCATCATTTCTAACATCCCCACTACAAAATTGTTGCGCGCATCTTCTTATAGAGGCTTAGTGACAGACTCAATTTCTGTCAATGTAATTTGTGATAATTACCAAAAAAATAAAAAAGTCTAGTTAGTTGAAACAAACAAATAAATTGGGGCTGAAAGGGTTAAATTACAATCTACTACGAATGATTTAATACCTCTAAAACATCTGTGACTTTTTTCTCCTTTGTATAATTTTTCATTTGCTTCCATATTTGCACATAGCAGTACAGTAACTCTAATGTTGCAGTGCTTGCCTCCAAAATATATTTCGTTTTTGAATGTTAATGTTTTCTGCAATAACCGTTGATAAAATAAGGCGATTTCTTTGCCGTTGAAGGTATCTTTTAGCCAGTGAATTCTTTTCAATATCGATCTTTCTAATATGAGACAGTCATTTGTATAGTAGATATCTTTGTTTATCTTTGTGATTTTTGCAACTACTCTATTTTTTTAATATTTCTTCAGCTACCAACTGCTCGCACAAAATTCACTTGCTGAAGATTTGGCAAACTCAATGGATTTCTAGTAACAATGGCCCTCATACCGAGACATTTTTTCTCTGAAAAATTTGCAATAAAAATTATGTGGCAATTAATAAAATTTGTAGAAGTATCAACATAATATCGGCGATGGGTAAAATATATGTCAGCTATTAATAAAACTTGCAGAAGTATCAAAATAATGTCAGCG
Organism: Stegodyphus mimosarum; assembly: GCA_000611955.2. Taxonomy (NCBI): domain Eukaryota; kingdom Metazoa; phylum Arthropoda; class Arachnida; order Araneae; family Eresidae; genus Stegodyphus; species Stegodyphus mimosarum. The sequence goes on along the minus strand of KK113261.1, from coordinate 285,171 downwards.
ATAGGAGAAAATATACGTCAGCCAAGCTAAGTTAAAATGTTCACTAAGCTTCACTAAGCATTTTATAATAAATTTATTTTATTTTATATATTTTCCCCTTAATCTTCTGAATTTTGTCAGTAGTGAAAATGATTATATCAGCTAAACATTATTAATTAATGAGCTTTTGAACATTTTATAAACGGTTAAAAACTTTCAATCATGAACTAACAACTGTATCTTAAAGAATAACAATGCTGTCATGACATAGCAACAATGCACTTGATGTATATATATATATATACTTTATATGTATGTATACATATTTTGAATGTATAATTTTATTTTATATGTTTATATTCATGCTTATGTTGCATGGAAGTATTGTAAGTTCATAATATAAGTACGTATATTGAATGTTATGATTAATTTTATGATATATGCATAGATATTATACTATGAGCAAACCTAAGATGCCATTCTGTATCATATGTGCCATTGTGAAAATAATCAGCTATGCAAAATCTTATGTTCAAAATATTTACACTCCAGAAGCAGCACTATTGTTGCCTCTGGGTAGGAAGGAGTGTGGCACATACACCTCTTTACCTAGTTAGACATCAAGTATCGTCGCACTCCTCCACCACTAGTCTCACTGTGGAGCAGCTGTTTTGCCATTACTTCATCAACATTTTTACAAATCCCGTTTTCTTATGTTTGGCACTTTAAGTGTCAGAATCAAAGCTTACCGAATTTTGTTTTTCAATTTTTCAGGATTGACCACAGCGGACCGTTTTAAGCAGGTTACTTTCAAGTTAGGGAGCGGGAAATCCGGCTACTGGATATCTCCAGAGAAAGATAGGAATGTTCTTGGAAGAGCGAACAAATGACTTTTGGCAGAGTTGAATGACACAAGAGAAAAGGTTTTTTTGTCTCCTAAAAATTGAGCGATTAACTAACTCTTTTTGTGGAGCTGCGCTCCCTTTTTTCTGTTCAAAAGATCCTGGGAGTGTCGGGATGACTTCTGAATTATTATTTGCTCGAAAATTACCGGCACCGTCTTGCAACTCAAATCGAGTGGTCGGTGCAGCAACAAACAGATCCGTGGGAGTTTTAAACGAAGGTCACTCACGTTGCAGTTTTTCTAGGGACAATGTTTCTCTTTCGGACTAGCATGAAGGAAACAAATACTTGAGAATAGAACGTGATTACACTCCATGTTCAGCTTCCCCGAGAAGTGCTAAGTGGTCGTTAGAAAATAACCGTTTCAAAGAATTCTGGTTAGTCGTCAAAAACTAGCCGAAATCATTACACCTTTTCATTCATTTCTTTGAGAATGAAAATTTTTCCTTTAAGTGTTAGAAACCTTCATTTCGCCATTTTTATCATTCAGTGCACAGCTAATTATAAAAAGGATTTACAGTATAAAACCACAAAAAGCCAGAAATATAAATAAATTGTAGGTGTTGCTTAATCGTAAACTGGTTGGTGAAATAAGATTCATTAGGGAATATTTAATAGTTGGGTGGTAAATGCTTTGTCATTCGATAATCTCACTTTCCCACTTCATCTCTCATGTAGAATGTAAAGTGACAACAGATAATGAGCTACCCTCTTCCTTTAGGACCACACACAGCTGTACGCTTGTAAGTGTCGCAGAAAATGAATAAACAATTTCAGCTTTATTTTATTTTGAATAAATAATAAATTTCGAAAAATTATCCGGTCAAAAACTTCGTTAAATAGAGAGGATGTGCTTCGCTGTTAGGAGTTTTTATACAAGGAATTTCACACCTTGGACAGAACCCCCCCTCTCCCCCGAGAAACTTCGCTACATACAAATTCCTAAGTCTGTTCGTTAAATAGCAGCCAGAGTGCCTTTACAACATTCTTAGAATGTTGTGGTACTTTCAACAACAACACACTTGGCAATCCACTAGGATTTAACGAAGCTCAGAATTCACAAACTATAAGACCCTTGAGATGAAAATTTGTTAAGTTGCAGAAAACAATCCGATTGAATAATGAGCATCTACAACTAACCGATGGAAACAGTTTCCAGCAATTTTTCTTCAAAGTTACAAAATTTATCAGAATAAAGGCGATGCCAAGTGTCAAATTGTAATAAAAATTAAATGGCTTTATAATTATGAACGTATGAATATATTTTTGTCTCCTGTATGTCTTGAAGAAAATAAATGAAAGAAAGAGAATAAATTGCCATTTTTTTATTCTTAGGATTTTTTCTTCTCGCAAAAAATTGGAAAGTGTTCATAATTGTTTTTATTTCGCGTTAAATGTAAGTCATTTAATGGTTTATTCAACACATTAGAACTATTTTGAAAAAGTATCATTTTGAAAACTAAATATTTAACTGTCAATATAATGTCAATATAATAAGATATAATCAACACGAATTTCGTGCAGGTTTAGATTTAGATTATATAGATTTTTAAGAGGAAAAGAAAATCTGAAAACTTTCAGTTTTTATATTACTCCCAAAGGGGTGTTTTAAACATTTCGTGTGCTACCTTTATCTATTAAACCATAAATTCAACAGCAACATCGCAAAATAATTTTAAAATGAGCATATCTTTAGAATTTTCGATACGCAGTCTCGCGCGCTGGAGATGAAAACTTTTCTTTGTTTCGTACAGTGTTGCCATTGCTCGCTTTGAAATCGTTGAGTTTCTTAACCCAAAATTCGTTTAAGTGTTACAAAATATGAAATCGATAAACAAATTCCAACTTCCATAATAAAACAAATTCCAACTTCCATATTAGGGCTTCCAGATGCCTATATTCGGTGGAAGATTACATTATTCAAAATTTGATGGAGCTAACGCTCCTTTAGGCTAATAAATTTAAATTTTAACTTTGTCATCGTGCTACAATATTAATAATTTTATATATGTTTTTATATATGTTTATATATTACATATGTTTTGACCAAGCATTAACTAAGCATAAAATTTAAATTTGAGATAACTTCCTAATGAACTTTTACTAATTCCATAGTTTCCACTACTGAAGCAGTAAAAAAATTAGATATTGCCCATTCAGAATATTTTACTTTCAGAAATTTTGTAACTAGAACTGCATGCGTATGTTCAGTATTTAAAAAAACAATGTTTTCAGCCACACTTTCACATTGTATACGCAGACTAAAACTCTCTGTACATGTCAGCTATCGTTCGTTTCGCCTCAATACCAATTTGGGAAAAGAAATTAATGATAAAAAAAGTTACAAAGAGCTTGACTGAAAAATTTATATTTTTTTTTATTATTGCAGAACTTTTATTCCGTTACTGTGAATAAAAGACTGTTCTTCCAGCTTTTCCTAATTCAAAAAAGTTTTTTTTCTTTCTGTGTATGCAAATGCTATTACAGATAATCAATAGAATAAATTTATTTGATCTGTCATTTGAATAATAAAAGGGGTAAAGGATAGCTAACGGAATTACACGTGACTTTTCTGTTTTTCCGATTTATTCTCTAACAATTTAAAAATATCTAAATTAATTTTTTTTGAATTCATGTTACACAAGGGAATGTAAAGTATTAACTTCAGCCCTTCACGTTCAGCCAACACATGCGTATATGCAAGAATGGAAGTAACAGATGAACTAAATGACGCTCTTGGGAACAAAGAAGGGTTAGGAAATGTAAATGATTGTTTTCAAAAGCATTTCTCTCTCAAAATAAATATTTCTTTTGCGTATAACAGAAAGGAAATGGGTTCTACAAGTAAAAAATCATGAGGATTAGCAAAAAAATGAACAGTGTTCTCGAGAACAAAAGGATTGTTTTTTTGCGAGTGGTTATTTTTCTTTTTATTCTTTCTTGTTCCCTTTAATTAAAATCAGCTTTTTGACTACATGTTTTTCAACTGCTTTTTCCTCCAATTAACATTTTTGCAGAGCTACGGAAAGAATTAGGAAAGCTAACTTTATTCAAGCGTTTCAAAGTGATTTTCATAAAAATATAATGCCTTCTCAAAATACGCTGCGTTATTCCAAAGTTAAGTTTTGGAAATTGTAATTAAATATCTAATCTGTTTCTTACATTCTGCATTTTTAAATGGCAGAATGCTCTTTTGTAAATACTGCATAATGAGGCGTCTAATGTTTGTTTGATGTTCATTAAGGAATATGTCATCTTGTATTTACGCAATGATTTCCTCAATTCATTAACAAAACAAAGGAAAAAAAGGCTTTCAAATCGAGAAGGAAAGGAAAAACATCTTGCAACTTAGAAATTCTAAGATGAAAAGGCCGTTTATGCAGATGTAAAATCGCATTTTGATAGAATGGTTAAACTTTGGTAAAATAAATTATTATACGTGTAAAAAGAAATTAATTGATTAGAGAGCCACTATATAAATTATTTAATATTTAATTAATCATAACTTTATTTAATTTAATTGTTTCTAGAGTTTTAAGGAAAATCTAAAATCCTTAGTTTCAGAAAAATAATAAGAAAAAAAAATCTTCACAAGAGGAGAACAAATAAAGCAGATTAAGTTAGTTAAACTGTCACAGAAATCATTCTTATTTTATTATTTTTGGTTGCTTTTTGAGTAAACAGTTAAAATTTAATTAATTGACTTGTATTAATGTGCACCGACTCAAAACAAAAAAATGGAACAATCTTCAATAAATTCTAATAGTTATTTTTAACCTTAAATTTCTAAACAAATTTTTACTGAGGATTATTCATATGGTATTCTTCTATTCTCATATTTAATGCCTGATAAATATTTATTAATAATATGCGAAAAGCTGTTTTTTCTCCTTGTACGAAGTAAATTAAGTTTTGCAATCGCGAAAAATTTCGGGTATCGTATTTCAAAGAAAGTATCCATTTTATCCGTTCTCGAATCCATTTGAACGATTTTTTTCTGCATGCCATTTGTACATACGGACGGAATAAAGGACCCTCTTATCCAAAACGGATTAGAAAATGGATTCAGAAGAGTTTTTTGTAATGTCTGTACGCCCATACATACCTATATATACATCTGTATAACTTATAATGATCAGCCCTAGAACATTGAAATTACTGTAACATCTAGTAGCGCACCTACCTTTTTGTTGCTATCGAGCGCAAACAGCGTACGTATACATCTACAGACACCCATCCTAGTTCAGCTTGATGAGCTCTGTTTTTTATTCTTATATGTTGCTAAATTGCACATTTTTTACTTTAAAAGTCATTGAATTATGTTGTTCTTATGTTCCGATTAAGGTTTTTATGCAATTAGTTTATTCGCATGCAATCTGTAGAATTATGAAAAATTTAAAAGTGTGAGGTGTAAGTGGCGTTCGGCCTAACTTGGTGGTTTTACATTTGAAGCTCCTCGTAGTATAGAGAATTAAATAAGTTGGTGCATTAATTTCAACGAATTTTTTCTCATGGAACCAAGAGTTTACATTTTTGGGCCCTGAAACTTTTGTTTTTATGACCGTTACTCAAACTGCTTTTTTCAGCGTAGAAATTGGAATGTTAAGTACAAAAAATGCTTTAAAACTGTTTTAAGTGTATTTGGTAATTAGGTTTATCTGTATTTTACAATTTCTAATGAAGATGTTTTGAGATTTTATAGATTTTTGCCTTCCCACGAGTTACGAATTTGAAGTTTTTCTCCTCGCTAGCATTTATTTCTTTGAACTTTTGTAGCAAAGCCGCGCTCGTGGCAGTTGACATCGTGTAGGCAACCAGGGAGGGAGCTTGTCTCTTTTGTTCTCGATACGAAGTGATGTAACTGTAACTATTCTGTAATTGTAAATAATTCTGTATATTAAAGCTTGTGTTGCGAAACTACTACAGTCTACTAATTTCGACGGATATCGCGAAACATGGTCAACGTCGACCCGATAGGGTTCGAACTGTTTTAAAACAAAAATCTGAAAGGTGAAACGAATTAAGAAAAATGGTTCCTATCGAACTCTCGCAGTTAACAGTCTTTAATCGAAAACGGTGATATATCAGATCACAAATAACGAGGATAAAGTCATTCTTAGAAGATGAAGTGCCGGTGGATAATACGGATATTATTCAAAAGCTTCAAGCAGTGGATAAACTACGTTCTAAGTTAGAGGATTTACGCAACGAATGCTACAGCACACTTTCGGATGCTGACTCGTTAACCTTTGAAGCAAGCCTTGATGAACTGCAAACTGACCTCGAAACATGTGAGGTAAGCTTTCAAAAACTTCTCAATCCAAATTCTATTACAAATGTCAAAAGTAGTCCGACCTCTGGCAATTGTAAAGTAAAATTGCCGTCAATTTATCTTTCCGAGTTCTCAGGTTTATATACTGAATGGCTATCATTCAAATCACAGTTTATAGCATTAATTGATAATAATGATCAGTTGTCAGAACAGCAAAAATTATATTATCTGCAATCAGCTCTTAAGGGTAATGTGAAACAACTGATAACGGTAAATGATACATATACTAGTTTATTCGAGGCATTGAAAAAACGTTTTGAAAACGCACGGTGGCTTATTATGAGTCATATTAATGAAATATTTAATTGCTCTAAAGTTAAATGTGAATCCCCATCTAATTTAAGACAGATGCTTGATAGAATCGAAAATAATTTGCGATCTTTAAAACAGTTGGAATTACACAAAAACCCTCATTGCGAAGCAATCTTAGTATATGTAATTCTTCAACGAATAGATATTGACACTCGTAAGTTATACGAAATGGAATTAGGTTCTGAATTACCGAGTTGGAAAAAATTTACAGGATTTATAAACAAAAGATGCCAAGCTTTGGAAAACGTAAATAATGGTATGGGAGGAAATGAATTTAAACGGGAATTAACACCAAAATTCAAAACTCTAATAGTAAAAAATGACAAAAATAATTGCATGTTAGGATGCACCGAATTGCACCCCATTTTCAGATGTAAAACGTTTATTGAATCAAACGCAGACGAGAGATTAAAATACGTTAGAAAATTTAATCTGTGTTATAACTATCTTGGATTTCATGCAATGTCTAAATGTAAGAAAATTCATTTAAAGTGTAAAACATGTAACAAAAATCATAGTACAGTGTTACACGGAGCGAAATTCGCGTTCCAAAGGCAAAGACAAAACAAAAATGAGCATGATTTATTATTGATGGTGGGGTCGACGAAGGTTGAAAAGATAGGAAATTTGAACTCAGGTGTTGCGCAATCACTGGTGCCAAATGGCTCAATTAGCGAAAAGCAAAATGCTTCTTGTTTTTATTCACTTAATACAAACAAAAATGTTCTCTCCACGGTGAGAGTTAATTTAAGGCAATCCAATGGGGAATGGTTAAAGTTAAATGCTTTATGGGATTCAGCGTCAATGCGAAATTTAATAACTGAGGACGCAGCTAAATTATTAGGCTTTCAAAGATCGAGGTGTAGAGTAGATTTAATTGGATTGAAAAATACTGTAATTCCGATTACGGAAAAAATTCGTGCACACGTAGCTAACGACGAAAAATCTTTCAGTAAGGAACTCGAATTTTTAATTTTTCCAGAAATTGCTGGGAATATTCCAGCTGAGAATATATATATTGGGAATTCAAAATTGCCAGAAAACATAAAGTATGCTAATCCTAAATTTTACTTACCTAAAAAAAATGACTTCTTTTGGGAGGTAACGTGATTTACAAATTATTAAGGGGTAATTCTATCACCTTAATTGAAACAGTTTTCGGATGGATGGTGACAGTTTCTATTCCCACCATGTCTCCAAGCAATTCTCAATGCTATCTTATACACGATCGTGCTGATGTTAGAATCTACTGGTGTCCTCCAAAGTGTACACTCGGATGAGGAAGCTAGGGCCATAACTCTCTTTAAGAATTGTGTGTGTTATAAGGAGGGAAGGTACGAAGTTGGATTACCATGGAAGCGCGACTTCAAAGAATTAAGTGATAACTTAACAATTGCCAGGAGACGACTGAATTGAATAGAAAATTTGAGAGATGTTCAGAACTTTATAACGACTACTGAGAGATACTGAATGATTATCATCGAAAGGGTTCCAGATGACAAGATACAAGGTGACAAGCCCCTGTTTTATCTACCATTTTCGATGGTTTACAGAGAATCTGTCAGTTCTAAGAAACGAATCGTTTTTGATGCAAGTGCGCATGAAGAGGGTGAACTTTCTCTAAATGACTGTTTATACGCTGGACTGATCCTTAATACTCTGGTATTTAATATGCTTGTCTTCTTCCGTTTTAATGCTGTGGTCGTCTTAGCAGATACCGAAAAGGCGTTTTTGCAGACATCTTTGCATGAAAAGGATCAGAATGCAGTCCGATTTCTAATTCCAAGTAAAAACCGAAGTACAAATGAACATTATGATATCGAGATTTTCAGATTTTGCCATGTTCTGCTTCGCGTAAACGCCAGTCCTTTCTTGTTGTCTGCCACCATCAAGGAACACATCGAAAAGGTTCGAGAGTTGAATCCCGCCACGTTGGAAATGCTCGATAAATGTCTGTATGTCGACGATTTTGTTGGAGCTCTCGACAACGTCTCATCTGCCTTTCAGATGTCGTGTGAAGCCAAGAGGATTATGGCTGACGCAGGAATGAATTTATGTAGGTGGAGTTCCAACAGCAAGGCACTGGTACAAATATGGGAAGACAAAGGGTTCAAAACCCATCCATTCATTCAGAGGCGAATCCTACTGATAAACTGCAAAGGGTTCTCGGTCTTCCGTGGCACGTGCATCAAGACTACATTGAAGTGAAAGACTTGCTCGAATTTAATAAAAGAGAAAGTGTCACAAAAAGAATGTTAAAAACACTGGAAATTGTACGATGTATTTCGTCTTCTAACGCCGTTCATAATCAAGCTCAAATGTCTATTCAAAGAACTGTGGCTTAGGAAGTGTTCGTGGGATGCAGAACTTCCAGCAGACCTTATTCAAACATATATTCGATGGAGGCTTGAGTTATCTGATATTACGAACTTGCAAGTCCCTAGGATGATCCTCGAATGCAGCCTAGGTGATGTTAACCAACTTCAAATCCATGTGTTTTCCGATGCCAGCCGAAAGGCATACGGAACTGCAAGAGTTAAATATGTTGAAAAAATCTCAGTGAACTTAATTGCTTCGAAGAGTCGTGTTGCCTCATTAAAGAACTGGCTCTGCCAAAACTTCAACTCATGGGGGCATTGCTTGCAGCTAGACTTGCGAAAGAAGTAGAACAAACTATAAAACGAAAGGGAACACCTACAGTTCATTTTTGGACAGACTCTCAGATCACATTGTCCTGGATTAAGGGACCTCATCATAAGTGGAAACAGTTTGTTTCCAATCGTGTGAAAGAGATTCAAGCTCTTAGCAATCCTAAAGCTTGGTCATACATACCGGGTAAACTGAATATAGCTGACCTTGTAAGAAGAGGGGTTAATGTAGAAGACCTTTTAAAAATGAGACCTGGTTGTCAGGACTTGAGTTCTTAAAGAAAAATGAAGTCTCAGTATTTAAGTGTAATAATTCTGTTCCTGAAGAATATTTTATTTCAGAATTGAAAAAAAGGTTTCTCTGTAGAAGGAGAAGTACCTGTATATTTTGCAGTAACTAACCAGAATGTTTTGTTTCATAACGATCTGCTTAAAATTACTAATAATTTTTCTAAACTTAGTTTCTTACTTTTTCAGATTTATCTATAACTGTAGAAATCCAAAAGTCAAGAAAGGTGGGTATCTGAAGTGTCAAGAGATGAACAACTCAGAATTACTTCTTTTAAAATTTTCCCAAAGTGAGTATTCGGAAGAAATGTCTGCCTTAATGAAAGGTGAGAAATGGTAAAAGTACCTTAGCTTCTCTTAATTGTTTTATTGATGAAAATGGGCTTATTCGTGTTAGAGAACGAATAGTCAGTTCTAGTGTTAACGATAATATTAAACATCCTATTGTCCTCTTATCTAAACATCCCTTAACTTAACATAATCCTAGAATATTTTCATTTAAAATATTTACATGCAGGATCCCAGATCTTGCTGTACCTAATACGTCAAAAGTATGGGCCGTTAAACGGCAGATAATTGTGCAGATTGGTGATACACAATTGTGTCATGTGCACAAAGAACAAGCCAGTTTTAGAGCAACAGTGATGGGAGAGTAAGAGTTGTAAACATACGCTTGCCACAAGGCAATATACGTAAAAGATCTGTACGAAATATTTGTGTGCTACCTGTGTATTAATTATTGTATTTAAGTTTCTTCTACTATATATTTGATGTTATTGTTGTAAGTGTACTTATTACTGTATAACTTCCATTTAATTTTACATTGTATTGTTTTATAAATGATAGAAGTATTGGATTAAGAATTCAATCGGCGGGGAGTGTTACGAATTTGAAGTTTTCCTCACCGCTAGCATTTATTTCTTTGAACTTTTGTGGCAACGCCGCGCTCGTGGCAGTTGAGATCGTGGAGGCAACCAGGAAGGGAGCTTGACTCTTATGTTCTCGATAAGAAGCGATGTAACTGTAATTTTTCTGTAATAGTAAATAATTCTGTTTATTATAGCTTGTGTTGCGAAACTACAGCAGTCTACTAATTTCGACAGATATCACGAAACACCACGAAATAAGATATGAATTGATTCAATGAAAACTGCATCTTTAATAAAATTCCGGGAAATAATTTCAAACGAAGCGCAACAAATGAAGTGGCAAGAAGTCATGTGGTGTCCACATCTGATTTTTAAATTTATAAAGATTAATCAATTAGAAGATTAATCAAAAGTCTAAAGTTTTTTTTTCTTTCATAAAGGTAAATTTTTATTTTCGCCACTATCATTTACTCTTTTACTTAATTGCGTTTTATATGCAACGAAATTTAGTTGCAGATTGCAAATTTGTATTTCATACATGCAATCACTATATCTATGTCAAAGAACACGGCAAAACATTTTATAAATAAAACATATTGTCATCTTCTACAGAAATATTTAACAGGGGCAAAATTTTCTAGAATAAAGGATTTTTACCTTTTTTTTCTGTGCGTAGCAAATTTAACAAATAAAAAGGATTCTGAAGACGTTTTATGTTCAAAAAGTATTTAATGACATCAACTGTATAGTAAATTTCTTAAACAAACTGTTGTTTACATTTGAAATGCCAGCTAACGTTACTATCAAACACCTTTTTTCTGGTAGCAAAATATATTTTTATGCAAACACATTATTTATCATAAATACATTATTTAAAATTCAAATTGTGATTTGAGAAGATCTGAATTCTAATCATCTGTAATATAATAAATGTTGATTACTGCACATTTATTTTTAATTTATTATTATTTCTGTGACATTAAAATTTACTGAAATTCTTCTTGTGAAACTTTCTTGTCTTTAAAAAGTTATGTTCTCTGTTGACCTATTGCTAATTTAATATCAATAAACGTTTGAACACCTGAACTTCTTCTCTCTCATTAATTCTTCAAAAAAGTACAAATAAAGTAAGTTTATCTAATGAACGATAATCTAAGTTTAGAAAGAGAGTATTGCGAATCCAATCATGGCTCTGTGTCTATCATATTCTTCCCGTCTGGATGACTGCAGTAACTCTCTTTCTGAACTTAGATTGCCACTCCTTACTTAATTGTAATAACTTAATTTTTACTTTTTGGCAGATTAAAGAATGAGTAAAAGTTAGGTGTTCAGCTGCATTTCCCAGAAAACTAGCGTAGTGATTTTCAGTGAGTGCTGGTTTCTGTACGCGTTTTGAATGTTCTTAGTGGAAACATGGGTTTAAAAATTACGCATAAATAAGACTGGCTGGTTATTTAAATATGGAAAAGCACACAGAGGATATTTGCCTAACGGGAGCCATTTCTTTATGGAGCAATTTTCTAAGGAAATGTGGCTCGTATTTATTTTGCACATGGGGAAAATTACGAAAACCATGCAGCTCCTTCGTTTGAATCCGAGACAAACGACTATACAAAACTTCCCCCTAATTATTTGTCATACTTGTATTGCTGCATCAATTTAAAATCTGGCACGTTTCTGTTTTTATTTTTTTGAATACACTCAAATTACTTAATTTCCATAATGTCAATATACACTAAAACGTCGATTATATGAACTTCAAATTAGTCGAAACGCTTGAGGAAATAAGTATCGGAATTAGAAATTCGAAGGTATGTCAAAGTAAATATAAAAACGCACCGTTTGAAACTGCTACCGATTCGAATTCAAAGTCGAATTGTCAATATTTATTTTTTGACGGGTGTATTCTTTAAACTTTGCTTTAAAACTTGAATGTATTTGAACTGATATATTTATTATTGTATTTGAACTGATATAACTTTATTTATAGGAACAGCCTATAAAGCGATAATCTAACACACAATATACTTATATCATAATGCGTAAATTCCAACAACGTATTTAACAATACAAACGCTATTTAATATGTCTTATCAAAATTATATGATTTAGAATATTTGCACTCATTAATTGATAATCGGATCACTAGGTGGCTTAGAATAAACTCTGGATTGTATTGACGAATACGTTTAGAAAATAGTATGTGGTAAGCACGTTTTGACGCAAATATTTATATTTCGAATTTTACTTTAATTGCAGTTAAAATGTCTAGGAAACGAAACGCAGTTACTTTTCTACTAACTCTTGCTAAAACAATTTTTTGTCTTTTAAACTTTATTATTAGGCGTCGTTTTCTTCGCGTATGCGCCACATAAAATTCAAGAGCAATATCGCAAAATGTTTTAAAACAACTTATCTTTAGAATTCTCATTAAAGTGTTAGGGGCTGCTATACATTTTCGCATAGTAGCTATAACACCCTTGCGAAAAATAGCCGCTTCAGCGTCCAACGACATAAAAGACTCAACATAAAACAGAAGAAAAAAGTTTATAATAATTTTAATGAGTTCAGCTAATTCATTTCAAAAAACTATTTAATATTTTTAATTAGGCATCTCATGATTTAAATGTATTACGATTTAAATCAATCAGATAAAGAAGAAGAAAATATATTTTGAAGAACTGCGTTTATTGCTTTATTTACAATCATTTCGTTTGCTACTTAGTAAGAGAGAGATTAAGATTTAAATATCTTACGCTTTACTGAATGGCTATATGCTGGTGAGTGGATATGAAAAATATTATATTTGATTCAGTGGCAACATATTGCTTTGAAATAACCGGATTTGTGGATTAAAATTGAAAGATAAGTATCTTTTATTGCCAAATGGCAACAGTCTAGGGCTCTGGAGAATTTTTTTTATTTCGAACAGGGTTGTCACTTCTAGCTTTCAGATAGCTGAGTTTGCTTAGTAAATCTTCTTGAACTTGGCTGTAGGCGCTGTCATTATTTCACAATGCGAGGGAAATATAAATATACGCACAGATTTTTCCTTATTTACTCGATTTTTTTAAATAATACATCGCGATAACATTTGGTGTTACCAATTTAAAAAAGGATTCGAACAAAAAAAGATGTCGACAAACGGTTTATTTCAGAAATAATAGCACAAGAAATAACATCACGAAGGGCAACATTTTTCACTGAAGGGCTATGTAAATTTACGTTAAGTTATAAAAATGTTATATCGTATCACAAACGAACAGGCCAAAGATGCCTCAGTCGAATTTGTTGAAGATTGAAGTATTTGTGAGTACATAGATATAAATTTTTATGTATCATAAAATGTACAGATATCAGCTAAAAATGGTTTGAGTGGGATAAAAACTTGTCTTTTCTTTCAACTTCTGCTTTAAATTTCATGCGCCAGGTTTAGCAGTTCTTATATATATTAGCTGATAACTGATTAGGAGAAAGGCGTTTTGATTTAATAACAGTAGAGAGCGTAAATTCTGCAAAAATTGTCTCATAGCAAAACTTCTTATTTTGTTTTGACGTAATTTTTGCAGATTTTTGGATAACGACAACAGTCATTATTCAAAAACGATTTCTGACACAATTCTGTGTGGGTTGGAAAGATAACCCAAATCTGCTCAAACGTAAAAATGAGCTACTTGCTGATTTATTTGAAAAACATTTACGCAAGAATGAAACTATGCATCTTGCCTTTTTATTTAAATTAAATCACAAATCATAACCACTATTTTATGAATACACCATGCTAACAGATATATGCAAATTCATGGGTGAACATCTCAGTTATGCTAACAAAGCACTAGTATAAAAGATTGCAATTCACATTTCTATAGCTCGATAGGTTAAAAATATTTAGTTTGATAGAATACTGGATGTATTGTAAAAATCTTTTACCTGCCGTCAAGGAAAACATTAAGGGAATGTGATATTAAAGACTTCCCCATAAAAATAACCATTTCAGTAGGAATCGAATAAAATGATCTGAAGATCCATATGCGAATGTGAATAGCTTATGTAATATTGTATGCCTAAATCAATGGCCCCAACTAGTTTAACCCATTTTTAGCCATTGTCCTGTACACAGGACACAATTAGTATCAAAAGTATTGACCGTTATAAAAGTCTTCTCGCAGTTATTTTGAAAAACAAACAAACTGGCAGCATGCCAAGACCTATCTGAGTATACCGTTATGAACTTGGTGCCATAAAGTCACGTGTTCTGTCTGGAGAATTTGTTTTATTGAAGGCAGTCTTCTGAGAACGCCGAATTTAACAGGTATGTAACATTTTGAATTTATTTGAAGTAATTTTTGCTAAATAATGTAATTTCTTTTAAAAATATTTATTTAGTAGAGTTCAAAGATTAATTCTATGTATTTATTTGAACAAATATATTGTTTCCTATTATTGTAGCTGCTTAGAAAGGCCGCGTCCTGTATACATATCTTTGGCTATATGTCTGGTTAAATGGCGCGGCAAATGATGCTACACAATTTCAGTGAAATTACATTTCCAATGTCTTGAAAACTTAATAAATGCTTGCATTTCTTTGTTTCTTTTTACGAGATACATTTTTTTAACTTTCATTTTATAGTTTTGCATAATATTTGTGGTTTTTATTTCCTTTTTTTTAAATTTTTATGTAAAAATCAATATATCAATGTATTTTTTAAAGCGGTCTTCAAAAGTTCTAAACTTTTATTTCGTGTTATGAAATTTTGTTTATTTTTGTTCGATGATAAGTTGTTTATCATAGTGAATGAGATATTTTTCTTGCAATTTTGTTCTAGAATGTCAAGGAAAACTTACTTTAAAACGGTTGAAGAAGCTGTTGAGTTTCTGAACACCCTACCTGATGAAGAATTTGATGAGCAGGATTCTTTTGAATTTAATATTATTCCACCAGATCCTGACGAGAACAGTGACAATGAAAATATTGATGATGATATACTTGTAAATGAAGCACGTAATGATGATTTAGAAATAACTCGAGATTTACATGATGTCGCAGGGACAATCGAAATTCCTGTACAAGGAGCGAATGAAAATATCTCATGTGCACTGGATTCATCTGAAACTACAGTATCAGAGAATCAACAGACTGAGATATCTACTCATAATTCAATGTATTCTAATTGTAAATTTCCAACAAAAGTTCCCGATCCAAAATGGAAAATTAGAGAAAGTACTCGATTGGACCCTTTACCAGACACTAAAGATCAAGAAAAAGAAAGAGAAAAAATTCAACGAACACGAGTTCAACAAATGCGGGAAAAATTATGCGGATTGAGTCCGATTGAGATTTTTAATTTATATGCTAATCCAATCATTGAACATATACATAAACAGTCTCTAATTTATGCTTCTCAGAAAAATGAGCATGGGTTTCTCCTTACACAGCATGATATTAGAACATTTCTGGGAATTCTTATTTTTTCTGGGTATCATAAACTACCCAGAGAAAACATGTATTGGGAAAAAAGCCCTGATTGCTCTACTTCAATTGTGTCAAACAGCATGTCAAGGAATAGATATCACGAAATAAAAAAATATATACATTTTAGCGATAATTCACACATCGAGAAAAATGACAAGTATTTTAAAGTTCGCCCACTGTACGACATTTTAAATAATTCTTTAAATCAATTTGGCGTCATGGCACAACAATTGACAATTGATGAGAGAATGGTGAAATATTTCGGCAGAAATTCCTTAAAAATGTATATGAAAGGCAAACCTGTAAAGTTTGGATACAAACTTTGGATGATCTGCACTTTTGATGGTTACCCTCTGAAAATAATTCCCTATCAGGGAAGAAACGAAGCACAAGATATTCCTTTGTCGCACAGAGTAGTCACCTCTTTGTTAGATGTTGTAAATAATCCTACTGAACATACTGTTTACATGGACAACTTTTTTAGTTCGCACACACTTTTTGTTGTCTTGAAGGAAATGGGGTATTTTGCAACAGGAACTGTGCGAGTAGGGCGAGTAGCACAATGCCCTTTAATAACTACTTCGGAATGCTCAAAAAAACCTCGCGGATTTATGATGCGTGCTTTTGACAGTAAAAATTGCATCTCTATCGTTCGCTGGAATGACACAAAACCAGTTACTGTTATATCCAATTTTGAGCAAACACTTTCAACTGATGAAGTTTCTAGGAGATCAAAAGGAAAAGTATGTAGTGTACCTATTCCCAAATGTATAAAAAATTACAACAAATACAAAAATGGAGTAGATTTATTTGACGGTCTTATGTCGGCATATGACATCTCCATAAAGGGTAAAAAGTGGTACTGGACTTTGTTTACTAACATCATTGACACAATGATTGTTGCTTCCTGGAAAGCATACAAGCTTGCTGAATGTGGGAATGACGACCTTTTAGCATTTCGGCGTGGGTAAGTTTTCATTATATGTTTATAAGCTATGCATTAAAAAACATGTAAATAAGTATTTATTTATTTTTGCTATTTCTAGAATTACTATATCTTTGCTGCTGTCAAATCCCGTACCAAGGGCTAAAGCTGCCCCTTCAGGTGGAGGATATGCAGGAAAAGTAATTCGATATGATAATATTGGTCATTTAATTAAGACGACAAAAAAGCAAAGGAGATGCAAATTATGCAATTCTAAACCAATGACAATTTGTCAGAAGTGTGATGTTGGACTTTGCGCAAAATGCTTTATTGCTTATCACAGCAAAACTTAAAAAAATAGATTTCTTGTAAAACATGTTTTGTATTTTGAAAAAAAATTAAAAATATTTGTGCATAAAATGTGTTTTTTCTTTAAAATGGATAGTTTTTGATTCAAAATGCGAGAAATAATGTTTATTTTGCAATATGTGCACTTATGTATAAATATATTACTAGAAATATATTGTGTTGGAGTTGTGAGAAGCGATCAATGTAAAGTTGGGGATTTAGCCAATGTCCTGTACACAGGACACTTAATATTTTAAAAAATATTGAAGGAAATTCAAAAATGTCTTGTTGCAATGATTTCTTAGACCCTAATAAAGAATACATTGCCCCAAAAAGTTCTTTGAAAAAAAACTAAAAGTTTGGCTAAAAATGGGTTAAACCTTTCTAAATTATGCCTCATTTGTTTTACTTATTTATTTCTTTTTTTTTCTCTCTTGAGAAACGTTCTAGAAAATGGCAACTCCAATAAAAGCAAAGGCAAGCAGCATTTTGTTCTCCATTCCGTATGGAAGAAAAAGACATTAATGCAAAAAGGGAAATAAATTAGAATAGCGTAGCTATTAAATAAGACTCTGTGTAATTCGAAAAACTCAAATAAACAAGATAATTCGCATATAGGTAATGAAAATACATCGATCGCTTGTTCTAGATATCGATTTTACAATGCATATCATTTAAGAAATTTTCCAGTCTGTGTATTTATAATCGTAAATTAATTAATAACATGCTATTATCGCAAGTCCTGTGCGCAGATGAATAGAAGCAAAACAAAGGTTCCTGCAATAAGTTCGTACATTTAATGAATTTCGTGTATGTAACACATGAATCCTTTTAAAGCACTCAAGAATACACTGATACTTTCTTTCATTTTGGTTTATTTCAAACTTAAATATGTACTTAACTTACAATTTATATAGAAGCCTATAATACTGCACATATTTTGAAAAAAGAGACAGTTAAGAAAATACATTTGTCAATTTGTCACCGAAAATTCTGTATTCCTGCCCGCTGACGAAGTGCTTGTTTTTTGCGTAGGAAAATGATTCGAGGGTATATGTTTAAATGAAATGCAGCAAACAGTGTGTGTAATTTAATAGGCCATACAAGAAAGTCATGTGTTCTAATTAGTTATAAACCAAATTAAATATTTATGCGACATCGGCAAATGCTAATAAACAAATTTTTCGCTTCTTATTACACGTTGCGCAAATGTAAAATTTCTAAAAGAAACTAACGCAGGTTTCGTTACATATTTTTTTCTTTAAACAAGTAATACCGTTATTTTGTAATTCATTGCAATTTTCGTTATTATTTAAGAAAGCTTCTGAAAATTATAACAAGAAGTGAGACTTTTAAAATAATTTGTAAAAGAGCAAAATTCAGGTTAATTAGTTATTTAAGAGTATTTAAGAGTATTAAAATTAATTTTCAGTAGCAATCTGTTAGATCTTTGATGTTAAACAACTCTCAATTCAAGGATTCTTTAAATTAGAGAAGAAATGAATACATTCTTGTTAAACTAATGATTGTGCTCATCCCCCACACTCACAATGAATTCTTGAGATTTATTTTTTGTGTTGAATCACTATTGTATGCTTGAGAAAGTTAACGAAATCAACCTTTACGATGAATACGTATAAAATAAATGTAATGAGAGGATAATGAAATTAAGCTATTCATTTCTTAGTTCATTGGATATTCCTTCCAGTTAGCTTTGAATAGACGCTTTTGTGCAGCACTAAAAAAGTAACCGTTATCTCTTTTGAGGAAATGGAAGTAAATTTCTGTTAATCGATGCAACTTAAATACTTTTTGCACATCAAAGTAAACGCTTTTAACTAATTGAAACCACTTCGGCTGATTTCTTAAACTCCAGCATCATGTCCTTTCTGTTGACTTCTTCTCATGTTGCCGATTATCCGTAACCCAAAGATCAATTAATCAATGTATTTTCTGCTCTTAACACAACAGAGTTAAGATCGAAATTCCCAGAGCAATTTATTGGAGTACAAAAAGACAAAATGCACTTAGTTTTTGCTGTCTAAAACTCCGAATTCTTTGTTCTACATGTGATGATAATTAAGGAAAGTGATTTCCGTACTTTTTATTTACTTTTGTTTGTTATTTTTTTAAGTAACAGCAGACGTAACGAAACAGTTGACCTTGATAAAATAAAGCTGATTTCATAACAACAGCACATTACCTGTAACAATGACAATTAAAAACAAATGTTAAAACTAAGTAAGACATTATCGCATTTCCTGAGGTATGCGAGGAATTGTTGTGTAAGTGGTCAGCACAAGCAGCTAGCGATTGAAAGATCTATGGTTCGAAACCTAGAGAGGTCACTATACGCTTCTCACATTTCTCTCTGCGGCAAACCTAATATTATCGAAATAGAGTTCGAAACTAACAGCGTGGTGTAATGCAGTTCATTATCCCTTGATTAGTTGAGTTTAGTGCCAATTCGTAGTTGTAAAAGGAAGTGAAAGTGTAAATACTAACCTGAGTTTTCGTTTAGGCTTTTATAGGCTATAAACGCATTGAACTCTAATTGGAAGAGCCGTGGTCCGAATCTCAGTGATAGTGTACCTCAGTTTTTGTGTTTATTCTGTAGGATTCTAAACTTAAAAGTGTCCACAGATCGAAGTCCTAGTTGAAGGAAAAGTAAAATTTGCAAGGACTAAAAATAATAGTAGACGATTTTCTTATATCTTGCTTCCCAGAAAGTTTTACTGTAGCAACAATGCGCTATCCTGATCGGTATAATGATTAGCGACAGACTACCGTATCATTGGCCCTGGGCGGAATTCGAGAGAAGGCACCAATGTTTGTAAGTTTACAGTGTCTAGGTGGGATGCAGATACGTAAAATACAATTAAGCTGAAAGTCCTTTCAAGTTGTCTGATTGCTTTTTTTTAAAGAGCAGTGGGAAACCACTTAAACAATACCCATCGTTTCTGTCCATAAAAAATTGGAGCAGTGATGAGCGGTTAATGTTGCGGGCTTAACGTTCAATTTTAAGGCCAGTTGTGAAATTAGGGTGTCCCACCCTATTTGTCCTGCAATTATAGCACTGGTTTATTTTTTTTAATACTGAAGTGAGTAAACTTTAGCATAGGGGGAAGATAAACAACTTCCATGTATGCCAAAGAGGGATAACTTTTATTTTGTAATTAGATTAGCAGTACTTATGTATATACGTAAAGTGTTTTAATAGCAATGACTGGATAGCTGAGAGAAAAGCAAAACTCGGAAACATCTAAAAGTCTGCAGTACCTTTAAAATGTTTCATGGTTTGTAGCTCAGATATGTTCAGCAAAATAATATTCTTCCTATAAGCAGATGATGTTAATATTTTCCACATGATGCTTTTTTTTAATCTACATTGCACAAGCATAATCAAAAACATTCACAGCGTCTCATTATAGACTAAAAATATTCGAAACAGAAATATTTAAAATTGCATCTTAAAAATATTTAATCACGGAATTTTATTTTAGTTAAATTATTTTTATAAATTATAATATGTTGCAAAAGTAGCAAAGGAGGTACTTTTGTGATATAATTACAAAGCCTTATCATTATCAACAGTTAAGGAGAAAATAATAGCTTCGTTCGTCAACAATAGCGAAATGAATGCTGGAATGACCTTTCAATCTATCCTACGCAGGAGCAGTCGAAGGTGTCAGAAAGCATTAGTAAAGAAGTAATGAAACGTTTTATACTGCGAAAACAAAACTTCGATTTCGCCTGTCTTTATTATTAGTCCTTACTTTATTAGATTTCATTGTAATGGCAGAAAAAAAAATAAAAAACTAGCTTCGGTATGGAGATCATTATTTGAAATATATAGAGCTAGAAATTCACTTTCCTTTTTTATTAAGTACAATGTTACTAAGAGGTTTCAGGAGCACTACTGAATAGCTACATACAGGACTGTGTAAATCTCTTTCACTGATGAGGTTATTGCTTCGGGATAAGAAAACTTTTTATTAAAATATAGTCGTATTTAGAGTGTATAGACATGATGTATTTTTAAGTTGGAAACGTGTAAAAGGAGCAATGCCCTCGCCGGGACCAAAACCTCGGACCTCTCGAATACGCGCCGAGTGTGCTAGCCATTACACCATGAAGGTATGCTAAGAAGACAGGAGAAATACCTTTAGGAGATTTAAAGTGATTTACAATTGAGCATAGTGACTAACATATGAGAATGTAGTAGCATCAAATTTAATCCTCGTGCAGTTTCTGCATTTCAGATCATCAGACATGCAGTACTCTCTTTAGCAACCACTATCGTGTTATTCGGAGATCCTGCTTTCAATTGTTGCCAAGAGTAGAATTGATTCTTTGGCTACTATATGCGGAGTATATCCATGAAAATCCTGAAAAATGAGATCGTACAATTATTAATAAATTAGCCGTAAATTCAACGAATGCTTTATCAGCAAATGGATGATATTTTTATAATAACTCTAATAATAATAAATCGAATACACACCGTGTTTACAAACGTCCTTGGTCGGTTTTTATTTTCGAGGCCATCGGTTGCAGACATGTACTTCCAATTACCAAAATATTTTAAATGACCCAAAGATTCATGCTTTCCTAACTTTAAAGTAAAAAAACTGTTTTGTATTAAAATACGAAATCTAACTTTTTACGTGTCTCGATACTTATATTTGAGAAATTTCATACTCATTATAAAAAATTAAAAACAAAAAACCTGACTCCAGTACGATAAAAATTGCAAACATCGAATGAGATATTTAATATTAAAAAGCGGAATCATATACATAAATAAAATGGCGAAATGCTTATAATGATATATATATATATTGTTTTGAGAAAGTTTTATGATTTTTAGAAGGTTATGCGACGAGCATTTCTAATTGGATTATTGTGTTGTTATTTCAAATCCCCTTGGGGCAGGAAAGCCTACACCAAGTCCAAGAGACCTTACCGCACAAGCAAATCGCAGATGTCGTCCTGCTCAGCGGACAGCTGTCTCAGAGAGATGCCTACACAATTGAGTAGGTGAGCGGGAGAGCCAGGGAGGAAACAGGCACACGAGGGGAAGGTCTTTTCTCCCTCTCTGAATTTCATGCATCGAAGATGCCCACTTCTGAATCTGGCGAAGACCGCTTAGATAGGCCTAGATTATTTACTCAGAAGTGACAGGTCTGGTTGTTCGGCGAAATACCACTGGTGAACAGGATAAATTTCCCATGCCGTGTTAGTTTTATGTTTGTGATAGGAATGAATTTCGGATGGGCATAAATCAGTGGAAGTGGGTGTAGGGAGATCACAACCTTTTCTTGCCAGATCGTCAGCTGTTTCGTTACCATACACCCCTACATGGGACTGTATCCACTGAAGATATATTGATTTACGCTGTCAAAGTTTAGATACAATATCCTGACCGATCTTATCCATGATCTTAGGCCAGTTTTAAAGGTACTGAATTGGAGCTCCTGCTGTCTGTCAGAATCCATATAATTTCACTACTCGAACTGAGAGCATAATCAAGTGCTTTGCTGATGGCGATAAGTTCCGATCTGAAGAAGGAGCAATGATCAGAGTTTTTGATGATGCATCTGATATCTCCTTCAGGGGTGTTAACAATAAATGCCACTCCCTGCTGTACCCTTATCGGATCTTCTTCCATCTGTATATATCACAAGGGACTGAGCTGGAATATCATTGATGGTTTCAAGAGCCATTTGCCTGGAGAGTTCTGGGTGAGGGTTGCCCTTGACAATATTAGTCGAAAATTCCTCACGGATGTTAACATGATTAAAAGAAGTATCTGGAGCAAAACGGCTAAACGATATAGATGTTTCAACATTTAGATTGATAAAATCCGAATTCTACACATAACTAAGTGGGCTATCTCGCGTTAGGCGTTTATTGTTTGTCCAATTTAAAATAAAGGCTGAGTTCCGATTATAAGGACCAAAACTCTTCAGCTTGTTAAAATACTTGTAGGAATTCACCTTAAAACGAATTCCCAAAGGCTGGATGTCTGCCTTATAGCGAACAACGTCGTTTGGGCAACTATTTCTAAGGTCAGTGATGATTCTCGCCACACTGAGCTGTCCTCTCTCCAATTTCCTCAAGTTAGTAGTTGAAGCCAGTTGATAGATTTGGTAACTGTATTCAAGAACAGGGTGATGTAGGTTATTTTAAGGGTAGTGGCGTCAGAACCCCAATCTCTGCCCGATATATACTTCATGATCGGAAGTCTTTTTCTTGCTTTGTCGGCTAATTTCTCGATATGCTTACTGCAGTTCACTTCAGGACCCAAAATGAGTCCGAGATAGGAAGGGTGTTTATTACAGTCCAAGCGCACTCCATTCAGAGAAATGTCAGGAGAATAATTATGAAGATGTCTGTTCGTACTGAAGAGCCAGCTAAATGATTTGAAAGCATTAAAATTAAGTTTGTGGGTGTCTGCAAACTCTTGAACTGCTACCGGACTTTTATTCATCTGAAGTTCCAATTCGCTTATGTCGGAACCACTGCTCCACATTACAACATCATCAGCAAAAAGTGCGACTTCACAAGGATAGATGCTTTTTCCTATCCCTGAAATAAACAACGAAAAAAGGATGGGGCTCAGTACAGAGCCTTGGGGTATTCCCTGATGCACTTTGAAAAAGCCTGAAAGGCTGTCTTGTAGTTTAACACAGAAGATGCGATGATTCAAAAAGTTCGAGATCCAGAGTAGTGCTTTGCGTCTAATGTTAAAATCTTGATAGCACTTATTTAAGGGCTTATATTTCCAAACCCTGCCAAACGCTTTGGATGGAATGCCGCCACAGTGTGTCAGTAGGCTTGTGATTCTGGGCATCTCTGAAGTGCTGTGTAAAGTACAAAATTTGATCAAAAGTGCTGTGGCTTCTTCGGAAAGGCTTTCCGAAGATTCATTCATCAAAATACCTTTCGTGACAAAAAGCACTGAGGAAAGCAAATTGCTCAGGCGGAAGCAATTTATTGGTTATTAAATGATTAGTTAATCTCCTCAGAATAATACTTTTGATCACCTTGCATGTGGTACAGGTAAGGGCTATTGGTCGATAACTTTTTGTAGAACTGGTCTGCTTGTTTGGTTTGCGTATAGGGATAATGATGGCCGATTTCCAATGTCTTGGAAGTTTACCTGTTTTCCAAGACAAGTTAATTATATGCAAAAGTTTCTCCCTACCCACCGAGATGATACAAGAAATGTCCGTGGATACCGTCTGAGCCAGGTGTTTTAAAGGGGTCCAAATTCTGGAGGGCATACAATAATTCAGATAAGGTGAAATCCCCATTGAAAAGCCGGTTGTCAGTTGGCACATCGCGGCAAGATTTGATTTGATTTCTAGTTATCCTGGTTAAAATTTTATCAGATATTTTAAAGTTCAGCCTACTGACTTTGGCATAGCACTTCGCTAGTGCATCCACCGAAACATAGCCATTATCATCAGTGATGTCATTAGTATCCTCATTACCAGGCTTTAGTTGGTCAACCGTTTTGACCAAGTTCCATAGTCTATTATTCGGAGATCTGTAGTCCAGACTATTGCATAGATTTTGCCAGTTTTTTCTTTTTACTATTACATAGTTTTTTTTAATCTCTGCATTAAGTTTGTTAAGTACAATTCTTTTGTGGATACCACCATTCGGAGTTATTTCTTTTAACAGGCAATCTCTTCTGACTAGCAGCGTTTGGATAGGATCTTCTTTGTGTACATGGCGAGTTCGAATTCTTTTATGTTTTTCTCTAGGGATGGTAGCTTTGGCGGCCTTAATGATGATGCATTTGAAGCTGGACCATTCTCCTTCCAAGTCGTCCGACAGAGGTTCTTGAGGGAAAAGGTCGTTTGACAAGTCTTTAAATATTTTCCAGTCAGCCCTCTTGAAGTTCCAAAGGAGATCCCCTGTTCCTGCAGAATTTATCTTAAGATCATTTTCAGTTAATATGGGTAGGTGATAGCTACTGATACTTGCGAGAACCTTTCAGCAGCTGTATGGGAATAAACCAGGACTGACTAGAGTTAAATCCAACACATCAGTTGTGCCATAGCTATGGGAACGGTAAGTATGAGTTTCGTCATTTAAGGACAGGAAGGCCTTGTCATTGATCCAATTGTCAAGGTCGGAGCCTGTAGTGTTAGTAGTGATGCTTCCTCAGGTAAGATGCTTAGCATTGAGGTCCCTTAGGATCACAGTGTTTTCCTCAAACAAATTTCCCATTATAACAGTGTTGAATTTCAGATTATTGGGAGTGTGGTATAAATTGTTGACGGTGATGTTGCGATCCTTACAAAGTTTAGTAATGTCTTGATATTCGAGGCCTGAGGAAACAAAATCTATATCAGGCAGTTTTTTTACAATGCATTAATAAGAAACATGAGACCATCTCCTTCCGAAACTATGTTTTCGGACTACATTGTATCCTCTAATGTTCAAAAGTCGCTTCTTGTTAAGTTTTGTTTCTTGTAGTGCTATAATTTTCACTTGGAGTCGTCTTGCCATTTCCAAGATTTGGTCAGGCTTAATCCGCGTAGCTTCCGTGCTAAGACCGTTGATATTGCATTGCAGAATACGAACTTTTTTGGTAAAGCTATTTCTAGGAGGAGACTGTAGCTTGCTTGGCTCAGGATTTAGGCAGGACCCTCTGCCTAAATCCTGAGCGGATTATCCTGCGAGACGGACGATGCAGTATTTCAATTAACAATATGCGGCTGGTCCATGGCGAAGGGTAATATGCAGCTTCATTTGAGGCGAGGTATTACGAGGGTTGAAGACTGACTAGACCTCTATGCCTGTTGGTCCACGAAAGGTATTTTATTTCCCTTCTAACAACTATTGGAAAACCAATAGAGGCATTCCCCGATCCGCCGAACGCACCCTCTAGGGATTACAGACTCCTCCAACGGTCGTATTATTGTGAAAAATGTTAGTTAGTATAAATTTTTGGTTTTCAAAATGGAGATTTTATTCACAGAATCTTATGGAATTCGTGTTCTAGAAAATACTGGCAGGCATCAGTACTAGCAGTTGCAATATCATTTGCTCTAATTAAACTCGCAATATTATTTCCTGTAATTAAAAATGAAAAATACATGCACTTCAATGATTTTTTTACAATTACCAGATTAAGACTTTAAAGTAATAGAACTTCATGAGAATATAAATAATACATTTTTAGACTTTATATTTAGAAAATTTATCAATTACTTGTGTGAAAATTCTTTCGGCACACAAAATTTAGCAAAATTATGAATAAAACTTCCAGTAAATCACAAGCTAATATCTTTAAATATCATTTAAACAAAAAAAGCAAAAAATCAACCTCGAATTACTCTAATTAATTTATTAAACGACCTCTCAACTGAAATTCCAACTGATGTCAAATATCGCAAATTTTTAAGTTAAAAATGCCGGTCAGTTTTATCCGTAACGGAATCATAGATTTTGTGCTTCATTATTTTAAAATAAGTATAAAAATTCGTATATATATGTATATACGTAGAAACATGTAAAAAGTTAGATTTCGCATTTTATGCAAAATTTATTTATTAAATTAAAAAATACGAATGTAGGAATCTGCGTCATTGAACACATTTCTCTGACTAGAAGTACGTGTCTACGAGAAACGGTTGAGACAAAGACTTTATTGAGCATTGCATATAATTTAATGCTATTTTCAGTATTGTTGTTCCTTTACGTAAATCTTAGTTTCGTATAAAATATACTTATTCTGCTTGCTATTTAATTTATTTTCTATAACAGCTTTTTTTTAGTTTTTAATTATTAATATTCTATAGTTGTTTATTTGTTTTGTACCTTATTTTAGTGTAGTTAAGTTGGGTTTTTGGGTTTTCTGCATTTTATTTCATTTTAACTTTGCATATTAATCGCATTTCATGTACTTAATTAGCTTAATATAAGCTGCTGTATAATGACTTATTACAATTATTATTATTATTATTATTATAGAAATTTTAAATTCGCCCATAAAGAATCTGAAACGTAGCTGCCCATATTTCAAAATTTCCTTTCCCTTTCTTTTCGCCTCTTTACTGAGCTGTAAAGCATGAGGGAAATCCCTAAAAGTCAAATTGGTTTAGTTTGGTTTTTCGTTCAAGAGCTGCGTATGTAGAAATTGCTTTGATTATTGATAGAGGTCCTACAATCACGCATTAAACGTTGACGTGCCTTTGCACTCTCTCAAATAGTCCTCTCCCCCACAGCATTATGTTTTACAGTTAAGAAGTTTGGTGAAATTCATTAAGACTTTAGCTGAAACGAAAATTGAGTTTCTTTTAATTTCTTTGATTTCTTTGACTGTTAAAATGTCTGGATTCTGTTCGAACATCTAACGAGTTTGAGTAAGGATTATTTAATAACGCAAAATATTAAAATTCTTCGTTTTAATAATTCGATATTGAATTTTGCGATTTTCCTTAACAGCGTGTGTAGAGATTTTGCTCTAGGAGAAACTCACCAATTCTATTGCAAACTCCGATGCAATGAAATTTTGACCTCAAGTGACCTTTCTTCTTCCTTTTTTTTTTTTGTTTTGTTTGCTTGATATTACAATTAAGGATAAAGTTGTTATTTTCTTCAACGTGTCTTTAGTCAAACAGTGAAATATTCAATATTTCAGCAGTTTTTAAAGAATTGTGGGTGCTGAATTGAAAAAAAAAAAACAAGGTAAAAGTAAACAAGGTAAAAAAAAACAAGGTATTATTTTATTTCAGCAAGCATTATTCATACATTATAGCAGTACAAATTGGGTAAAGATTCTGACTTATTCGACGATTAAGAGCTGTGATAATGTCACCAATTTCAAAAATGCGAACTCAGTTTTTGCGAGGACTAAAAATTCCGTTTAATATCTATGAAACTTAAACAATACGCTATGAATTATTTAAAGATATTTGAAAGCTACTTCTTTATATAAAAGGTGCGTTTCAAAGACAACACAAAGAATAGAAGTTTAGCTTTAAATAGGTAAAGAATGATGAAATAAATTGGAAGAAGAATCTGCAGGATGACTTGAAGGAAAAAAGTATAATTCTAAACAAGGGGCTTATCTACGAAGATATTATGATACACAGTTTGAATCAGAATTGGCGCTAAACGTTTGAAATAAACGTGAGTGATGATGCATAACTGAAACCGTAAAGATGAAAAGTACGTAACACGAACTTACTTAATTTTTTCCCATTTTAAAGAAGGACCACGGACCTATACTTAAATTATTCAGCGCGAATAGCGCTAATTCCATTCATTCTCCTACTTGTCAGTGCCACAATATTTAAATTTGGTAGCGCGCGTAAAGCAATGCAAATTCTACTATGGGGAGAAAAAGTTTAAATATCAAGTTCTAGCAGAGACAGTTAGGGAGTCTGGGAAAACTCTGTGCTTGCCGTAGCGCGAGCTTCGGCTTAGCAGTTACTGTTGATTACACGTGGCGTAACGGCTATTATTTTGCTGTCACTAAACTCATCAACGCGCTGTTTGAAAACAGGATTGTCTTAGCCCTGTAGCGTAATTCTATTCCTTGTTAATATCTTTAATTTTTAAATTTGATTCTTATTGTTTCAGTTACCGCCCAAGCAGAGGCGTACTGTGTTAGCGTCGAGTTGACGTATTGTAAATAACTTTAAAGAGTGTAATAAAGAGTAGTTTTAACCCTTCTTCTGTGTTGTCACTACGCTCCAGGTTTCACACAAAAGATAGACAGTAGGTCTTACAAATTAGAAATGTTTTTTAATATTGTCTTTGATTACTATCTTTGATACGTAATTCTGCATATCAGACTAATTGCATTGGAATAGAAAATGTCCAGGGAAAAAGATAAAATATTTCGTTAACGTAATATTAGTAATTCTAAGTTATTGGCAGTTAATTTGTTTGGATTTAGTTTATTTAAATTAATTTATCACATAATTAGAATTAAAAAAGTAAAAATAGAAATGTAATTGGTTTGTTTGATGCATCTACGATGGTCTCAGTCATCTTTAGGATATTCAAGATTAACGTAAGTAGGGTATTTTGGAATCATTCTACAAAATTATTTCTCAGTTTTTTTTCTTTTTCATAATTTATTTCTATTTGATTCACTAGAATAATAGATAACATTCGAAAAGGAATGGAAACTAAAATGAAAGAAAATATGAGATTATTTAAATGCATTATTGATGCAAAATAAAGTGAAAATGCAGTAGACCTGCTAGCAAAAAACCCCATCCCTACAGTTTTCTACCAAATTTCGTGTGATTCTACGTGGAAGCCGTTACTTATCACAAAACATTTATTGACGTATGATTTTGCATTAAGTTCCAATAAGAAATGTGCTTTGGAAAGAATTTAGGAAGAGTGTCTATGTATTTAATTGGCATTCGTATTAAGACGGATATGACAAGCCAACTACTGTTTCAGAAGCTGAAATCAGACGTTTAAAAATTGGAACCATACGTACACGTATCTTGCATAGTATGTCTTTAGCTTCAGACCTCTTAAATCTTCTAATTTTTAGAGACATTATCAGTCTCTGAATTGATTTAATTGAATTATAGAAAGCTCAAAATCATATTTACAAATGAAATTAAGATTGCCCCTTCTCTTTCATACTGAATCATAAAATACTTACGGTCAGTTAACTATAACAAATCTTTAAAGTTTTTCTTTAAAAATTAATTTGGAAACAGAACTGGATTCTTAAAAAACGGCACAATGCCCTATCATTGGAAACTACTCATCTCGTTGACCATCAAATTATATTTGCATGATATCACCAAACCCCAGGGTATTTTATTAAATTTACTAAAAGCTCTGTAATTTAAAATTGATTCAATTTAGAAATATTTTATTAGCACAGAAGGGCTATTAGTCTAGAAAAGGCATTTTGCGTCGAATTACTTTAAATGTCCGAATAACCTTTCAAGTTGCTGTTAGCAAATATTATCGCCCTATATTAAATTTAAAGAAACTAAATAATGAAGAATCTAGATGAATGTATGTATGATTCTCGCATTTTGAAAAACAACGGTACCTAAAGTCATCAAATTTTGAATAACATAATTCTCCACCCAGACATGGGTACCAAGAAGACTGAATTTGGAATTTGTTTTATTGTCTATTTCATATTTTGTAAAACATTAGCTTATTTTGTATTAAAATACTCAAAAGTTTCAAAGCGAGCAATGGCAACACTGTAAGAAATGAAACATTCTTATCTCGAGCGCGTCAGACTGTTTGTTGGAAATTCTAAAGATATACTTTTTTTTTAAATATTTTGAATCCAATGTGGCGTTAGCTCAAATGTTCTTGAAACGTGTATGTGTCTATAAACAAAATAAACGACCATCTGGGCATATAATATACTTTGTTTTTTTACTTGTTAATTAATTAATTAATATAGAAATTTGAAAGATATATGAAAAGCAACAGAAATAAATCACTGATAAAAAGCCCTGCGGGTAAAATTTTCTTGCAGTTAGTAGAAAAAAGAATATATATAAATGATTATTAATTTACACAAATTTACAGTGATATTAGCATTTGTCAAGTCGAAATTAAAAACTGGGCAGCATGGTCAGTGTTCGATTTAAATTCTAAAGTAAATATCCTAAATTATTGTTCTTTATAATTGAAGGAACGAAACAAATATGATCTGTTGTCGAATATAGTAAGAGGTATTCCGTTTAGCATTGTGCAAAAAGTTTCTTAGACCTCTCTAATTACTGATTTGCTTTATTTATTAAATTCGTAATTGTTTGAGGGTAAGGTATCTTTGTCTGCGCTTATGAGCATCAAAGGTAAGAATGCTAATTTGAATAAGCTAACAACTTCCAATGCCAGGGAAGTTTTCAGGATAAAAAGTCAGAAACATTAAATCTAATACTGTCATAATAATAAGAAGAAAGGAACTCTGGAAGAAATTACAAACATTTTTTTTCAGCACAAAAAATGTTGCTCGAAATGCGAATTATTAACTGTACAGGATAAGCGCTATTTATTTTCCAACAAATGCTTGTTCAGTAATAAATATTTTATCTAAAACTATGAGTTCACTTAGTTTTCTATAATAAAAGAATTTACTTTGGTTACGGTAGAGAAATACAGATTTCCAATCTTCGTTTGTTCTAAACTGTCTACGTTTTAAATATATAAAGGTTCATAAAAATGTTTCGTAGCATCGAAGCATTCTGATATTTCAGAGAATAAACTCCACGAAAACTATTGTTAGAAAAATTTACTATCATTTTTTTCTCCTTTTTCTTTATGCAACTCTAAAACCTCGATCCTACGTGAACCAGGAGTTATAAAATTTTCAAGACAGGATTAACTGAAAGCCTTAGTCATTTTAGCCGTACTACAAGGACGATCTTGCTGCAAGAACGTCTCCTTAAAGGTAAAACAGATGATAGTTTCTAAACGGACTAAATTAGTTTATGCAAGTTTTCTCTCAACATTTGAATTATTAATTAAGTTTTAAATGCTTCTGAAATTTTTAATTTATTTTATTCTGCTCAAACAGAGTACTATTTATTTCTCCTTAATAAAGAATTCATGAATTGTGATTCCTTTTGTAACTGTCCTAGAGGGTTATTATTCAAATGCCTTAGTAGTGAGTTTAAAAAATTATTAATTTAATGTATACAGGTAAATTATAAAAGAATTTATGTACATTGTATAATTTATTTTTTTGTAAATGAATTTATTTTACTTGCAATACAAAGAGGGAATCTATAATATTACACTTACTTGCTTCTTAACGTTATTTAGCGTTTCTGTTTTACAAGGTTTATATCGTACTAGAACGTTTAGACTCAGGCAAAAGGTAAAAAATACAGACAGAGAAACACAGACAGATAAAAAAAAAGTTTAAGACTGCAGGTGTTACTGCAGTCTTAAACTTTAAGACTGCAGGTGTGCGATTCACGAGCGAAAGGCTTTCCTGAATGCCTTGCCAAACACTCTCTCTATCACACATTCTCTTTCAATTTAAATTTCAACTAATTTACATTCTAGAGAGGCCAACTGAATAAACAGAAGTAACAGAAGAGAATTAATACAAACTGAGATGTTATTTAAATAAAACCTTACAGGTCTTTTTGTTATCGTTTGCTATAAATTGTTTAATTTTTCAGTCTAAAAAATGTATAAAAAATTTTCTAAAATGAAACAAACATTCTTGGACATCATGGAGCAAACCGTTGAAGGAATTAAAAGCAAATGTTTCAGTGTATTTTACTCTAGAGTTGTTTATTCGGTTTAGCATAATAGTTACAATCTAGACTCATGTTTATACAATTAAATACATATGCTAGGCACTAACAAATAAGTTTTCCTTTCCCAACACATACGTATTCCGTAGTGAATGCTATGCATAAAAATTTGGCAAAATGTATTACTTTTTCAATAAACAATTTTTGTTATTTGCAATAAACAAATCTAGTCTTACAGTGATAGCTTTCTGAAAGGTAACTAACTATAAATATATAAACGCTTACAGTAAATTTTTGAATTCATACAGGCATTTTTGGATTTTTTAAAAGCAATGTATCTCCATTGTATCAGCAGGCAATCCCGAAAAGAAGAAACTGCGTAGGTCTGAAATTTTAATTCGAGATCAAAGGAAAAATTCAAAGGTCACATAAAATATATTACTTACATTTTGATTTAATATAGAGCTATAGATATATGTAAACAAGAGCCAGATTTATTCCTTTATTTTTGAGAGAATTCTTCGAAAATTCGTCAAAGTGCAAATAATAATAAAATCAAAGGCTGACATTCTAGTTCATGCAATTGTAGATTTAATAAATGAAAAACTTTGTATCAGATACAAACGGAAAACCTTTTAAAAATCATACATGGCCATAAAAGTTCGCTTACTTTATCAGGACTTAGCATTCTGTGTGTATTCTTTGAGAACATGGTAAATTCTGTAAAGGGTTCTTATCCTTACGTTCTAAGTCCTGAACTGGAACAGGGAGCGGAAGGTACGCTATGTTCTGATGTAACTGCTGGGTTGGAGAATAACTGTACGTGAGGGATTTGAA
>KK113261.1:197381-227206 GCA_000611955.2 Stegodyphus mimosarum | reverse complement strand
TATTATTATATGTAATATATAATTTTTATATCAATTCATTAAATTCTTGTAGCTTTATTTTAATTTTATAAAAATAATTATTAGATTTTTACATTATTTGTAAAGTGATTAATTTTTTTTTCCTATTTCATGTACATTGGCCTCCAAAAGTTAAGGAAGAGCATGTTTCTCAAAAGTCACCATTACAGAAATGTCAGTAAACGTTTAAATTCACAGTTCATACAACGAAGTTTAAGAAAATATAGGCAAAAACAATAGCTACCATTTTTATTTTATAGAAATGAATACTTATATATGAGTTGGAGAAAAAATGCAAAAATTGCAATTTTTGTTCACGAGTATTGATGTGCAGTTGCTATTACAGTTCCGTGGACAATATCGAGGAGAATCTATTAGTGTCCAGGAGAAGTCGTTTGCCCGATTCGATGAGGTGGCGGGCGATCAGATGAATTGAAATATGGATGTCATAAGCTGATGCTGCTAGACGTCTCAATGCCTCTCTTAGTGTGGTCCACCGACTATGGAATCAGTTTGAATCCGAGGATTCTTTGTTTGGAAGACCTGTTCCAGGCAGACCTAGAGTTACAACACCTGCGGGAGACCGTTATTTAGCT
Source organism: Stegodyphus mimosarum (assembly GCA_000611955.2). Lineage (NCBI taxonomy): Eukaryota > Metazoa > Arthropoda > Arachnida > Araneae > Eresidae > Stegodyphus > Stegodyphus mimosarum. Next base: position 226,592 of record KK113261.1, on the reverse strand, counting down.
CTTTTGACCCGAAGGAGAAGTAACATTACTGTGCCTCAGCTCATGGCAGATCATTTAGTGGCAACAGGAACGAGAATCTCAAGTACTACAGTGCGCAATACAGGGCTGTATGCAAAACGACCAGTTTTGCATACATAGTTTGCATAAATTTGTTTGTGTCCCCTTGATTTGAGGACACAGAGGTGCCCGTTTATGTTGGGCAAGAGGATCTTGTCCTGGATCAGTCAACAATGGGCGTCTATTCTCTTTACAGACGAGTCCAGGTTCACATTGGAGAGTGATTCAGGTCGTCAGCTGATCTGGAGGGAGCAACGCACCGGATACAACCAATACCACATTGCGGAAAGCACAGTTACAGAGGTTGTAGAATAATGATTTGGGCTGAGATCTTTTAGGTGGTCACATTGACTTGCGTGTCTTCCATGGAGGAACTTTAACCGGTGTAAGATATCGAGACGAGATCCTTCATCAATATGTCCGCCCATATGCCGCTGCTATTGGTCCTGGATTTCTTCTGATGGACGACAACACGCGACCGTACAGAGCTCGGGTTACTGAAGAATATCTTGAGGGTCACGGTATGGAGCAGATGGAATGGCCTGCTCAGTCTGCAGACCTGAATCCTATACAGCATATTTAGGACTACCTTGGGAGACAAGTTGCTGCTTTAAGTCCTCCTCTAAGGTCATTAGATGAGCTTCAACGAGGATTACTCCTTGTCTGGTCGTTGCTTCCCATCTCATGGACCGACAACTTAACTGACAACATGGGATGTCGCTGCCGTCAAAGTATTACAGCTAAGGGTGGATACATTCCTTATTGGAATGCATTTTTGTAATGTTACCACCTCCTTTGTCTCGAAAAAGCTGTGATATACTGTTTCTCCAAGACTGGATTTCTCTGCCAAGAGTGCAATTTTTTGTTGTAATTCATGTTTGTGTTGAACTTTAAAAACATTCTATGTCGCATGCATTAACTGTTTAGTAAACATGTCCTGTAAATTTCTTGTTTCTATGTTGCTTCACTCTCAAATTAGACACAAAAAACATGCTGTTCCTTAACTTTTGGAGGACAGTGTGCTTAAAATGCAGGCTTTATTATAAATCTAGTTGTCAGGAATGTGCATTAAGTTTCAAGTTAATTACCTGCCTCTTGTTTATTATTATTACAACTTTCTTAAACATGTCATTTGTTTTGACTACTCTGATTGACTTAATTGCTCCCAGTAACGTAGATATAAAATCGCTTTGTGTAGAAGAAATTTTGACAGGCGACATGTCTACGGGAGACTTTACTGTGACGCTAAACAACTTTGTCTCCTCGTGTAGACGGATCTTAAGGAGTAGGATGCCTTCATGGAGGACTTTAAAATGAGAAAATAATACTTATTCATTGCACATGTGGATAAAATCGGGGGGAAAAAAACGCTCATGTAGTGAGTTTGATCTCTAGGATTCAAATCCACCCAAATAACAGTGTCGGCTTTTTTAGCGTACGTATTCTGTTAGCCACTAAGTGCCTAAGGGAAGGTTATCTGCCTAAGGGAAAGTTTGAATTCGGGAAGGTCTTTTCAAAGGTAATTAATTGTTATTCGTGTTACACTTGTCTATGAGGAAAGTATAAAAACGCCCGGGCACCAAACCTGTTCAGCAATATTCAAACATGGATCTAACTACCGGTGTTCGATGATCGTATCCGCTCGGCCACTAGTAGATCTCTAGAGCATTGAGTAGGAAGGCAAACTATTAGATTTTGTATGGCCATATACTGTATAGTGATACTCTGTTTTACAAAAACGGTGAACTAAACTACATCCGTATTTTCAAAAAACATTCATTTTTAATAATTTTATAAAATGCATATGTTTTAGTGCTATAATTAAAAAAGTAGAACAAAAGTTAGGAAATCACAAGCATCGAATCCGCTGAATTCAGAAATCTGGATATATTTTCTCGCACAGCATACGATAATTTTGCAGTCTCGTGCTCTACTTTAAAAGGAACTTATAAGACGCATTCCTAGAAATCGCTTATTTTAGAATTTTTTTTTTTTTTAAAGGTACTACAAGTAGGTTAAAAATAGCATACATTTTTGCTTGGAGCACGCGAAAGCTCAGTTTTTACTTACCTAGAAGCAATTGTTTGATAGAAGTTGTGACCTAATTGTTTTGAGTGGGCAGCTGATGTCCCTTTCGTTACCATGACAACATATGCATTTGGATGAAAAACATGTTTAGAATTCCAAAAACTTTCGCACCCACGCTTTCATCAGCAAGTTCTTATTTAAAGTAGTATCAAATCTTTACAGGGTTATATTTCGTATTACATCGGCATCTGAAGTAGTGGGATCTATAAAAGATGATCATATTGACACGGCGAAACCGAAAGTCCTCTAGATGTTTAGTGGTAAGATAAATTTACCAGACATTCTTCTTTAACGGATCTGTCCAGGTTTGATGACGCAGTCACTGCCACCCAGTCAATTTGTAATTTTGTCCTTGTTATTTGATAAAATTTTAGAAGTTTTATACAAGACATGAAAACAGCACAACTTCGGTTAAAACTGCGATTTAATAATTAAAATATCCTCCCCGTTACACTCACTTGCCTCTACCAATCTTAATACTTTGTATCTAATAAATATTTTCTGGATGTTTTCCCCAAAATGATGACATATATGTTTCTTACATGCTATGGGAACAGCTTACAGCTATGGGAAATAAGTTTTGGTGGAACATAATGTGCTATTTGAATAAACAAAATACAGTTATGTAGTGTTCAGTTATTAGTACGAAAGAGCGTTAGCTCAGAAGGGCTATTAATTTCGCTTTGGCATTTTCAGGTGATTCACTGTAAATATCCGTATGCCTTCCCAGTATTAAGGTTATACAGAAGGGCTATTAATTTCGCTTTGGCATTTTGAGGTGATTCACTGTAAATATCCGTATGCCTTCCCAGTATTAAGGTTATACAGTGATACAGTATTTTCATAATAAATTATTTCATTTTCCTAGTCAAAATGCCGTGAAACCGCCTATTTATATGTTTCTAATTATTAGCCCTAAGGGCGTTAGCTCTGAAGGGTTGTTAAGTTCATTTTGGCATTTTGCGCCGAAAACTTTAAATATCTGTTTCACTTTTCAAATTGTTGCCACCAATTCAAGGAAATTAAATAATGAAGAATCTAAATAAATGTATGTATGGTTTCCCGCATTGTGATAAAAGAACGGTACCTACAGACATCAAATTTTGAATAACGTAATCCTCCTGCGAATATGGGCATCTGGAAGCCCAAATTTGGAATTTGCTTTATTATCGATTTCATATTTTGTAATGCTTTAACGAATTTTTAGTTAAGAAACTTAATGATTTCAAAGCAAGCAATGGCAACATTGTAAGGGAAAAAAAAAATTATCTCCATCGCGCGGGACTGTATCGTGAATTCTAAAGATATGCTCATTTAAAAATTATTTTCTGATATTGCTGTTGAATAGAATTTTATGGTTCAATTGCGAAGAATATGATATCTAATAAATAAAAGGGTAGAGACATTAGGTATTTTAAAGACGAGAGAAATAAGCAACCCGTTCGCCGGAACTCGAACCACGGACCTCTGAGATACGCACCCAGCGTGCTGACCACTACACCAGGAAGGCATGCCAAAAAGGCGGGAGAAATACCTTATAAAGGAACACACGAAACGTTAAAAAAGTCCCTTTGTTCGTAGTGTAAAATCTGAAGGCTTTCAGATTTCTTTTTTGTCATTTCCAAAACATGGATATGTTCATTTAAAACACTTATGTAATTAGAAGTATATGATTATGGCCAAAGATTTCGAAAATAAACACAGCGTGAAGAAAGGTGCAGAACAGCTTTACTACTGTGCAAAATTAACAACGTTGAAGGGTGACAATGAACAACAACTTGAAAGGTTCATTTATTTTTACTAATAGTTATTTTAATTTATTAGTCTTTTCTTATTCCCCCCGGGATGTTCCTCACGGGTGTAAATTAGCTAGGGTGAACAAGTGTATGTAAACTGATATAGCGAAAAGTTTAGTCACAATGTAGCTTTCGCTAGTGTAAGCGCACGTTGTTATTTCTTCCTGCTGTTAACCGGAATACCGGCTTGGGATTCTTGCCGCCGAATTATTAACCTGCCCGTGTAAGTTCTCAATCAGCCTGTTAAACTAAACTGAATTGTGTAGTCTTGCACTTCTCTTTACCTTTAAATTAAGTGCTTTGAAGTTTCTCACCGCAAATGGTCGGTGTTTGTAAGCTCGTAAGTCTAGCTAAAGATTCTGTTCAATAAAAGGGTCTTTTACACCCTTCCCCTGTTGTGCTCATTTTCAAGTCGCAAGCATTAACACGATCAGCGATTGATCATTAACACGATTAAGCAGATCTAGTCACATTTTATGATAGCGAAAAGAATTATATCTTTCAAACTAAACTGCAGTAAACTTTCCGATGCCAGAACTTTTGAAGAGAGTTCACGCTAGTGATAAATACAAATAACTTTTTAATAAAAAGATATACTCAGGTGAGTTTTTAAAATTTTCATTAACTAAGTGTTGTTCCTTGCTGATAATTTCTTTATTTCGATTTTTCAATTGTAGTACTTATCCTAACGGGATTTATTCCCTGTTATGAGTATTTTCTCAAAATTATTCCGTTTTGCGCAAAAAATATTATAGTAAGCCTATGGTAGGAGAAAAGTGATGAGAGATCTTTGGACCCATCCTCCTGAGTGCTTTCCATTAAAATTGGGGTGGAGGTGAGTCGTTTTGCCACAAACGGTGCTCAAGGAGCATGAAAAAAACGCGCAATCCTATGTTCCTAACTACGATAAAATTCGTGAACTTGTTCTGATTATGTCAGACAAGTGAGCTAAGCCGCAACAACGACAAATATGCTACAAAAAATATAGTCAAAATATGCTACAGCTATCATGCAAATATTAAGCAGCTACTTCTGATATCATGAAAATGAAAACTGCATTCAATGAGAAGTAAAAACTCGGCATTTGCGTGCAGTCTGCAAAGTGCATACTGACTTTATTTTTTTGCTGTTTTTTTATGTATTTTTGTTTGCAGAGTTTTTGAAAAAATTAGAATTTTTGTACAATGGAGCACCGCTTGTACGTCTTTCAAGGGACCATTGCCAAACGACGTATAAATGAGAAAGACCCAGAAGCGAAATTTTAATTTCCGATGTGAAACATATATATTAGCTTCACACTTTGATACTACTAACCTGCTACTGATATTACATTAATTTTATTATCGTATTTCAATTTGTTTAAAATATTACCTATGTTGAAACAAATTAAAATTAATATTTAAATAAAAAATATGATTATCTGAAGTTATTTCACGTCACACAGATGTAATATGAAAAAAATGTCAAAGTTTTTAGATTTTATATTCCGCCCAAAGCAGCATATTTTTAAAGTTTCTTGTGTTAGCTTTATTTATTAAATATCATGTTCGTCGCACTTAAACCATAAATTTCAATTCAACAGCAATATCTCAAAATACACTCTTTTGCAAAAAGAATCGAAGCACCATGAAGGACTTTTGCGATCGTGACGAAATTTGGTATGCAAAAACATCTTGGTCGAACATGCAAATGATCAAAGCTTCAAGGCAAATCAACAGGAATTGCGATCATAATGCGCATTTCTAGTGCGCAATTCGCAAAGTATAAAACCAGTAACAGAGGCGGAAAATTTATCTTTTCTGTTGCTGCCATTGTAATTCCGTAAAGAAGCAACTAAAGATGTCATTACGACGATATCGAAGACCTTACAGACAACTAAACGACATCAAACATGGTCGCATTGTACGGTTGCATGAAGCTGGTTGGTCATACCGAGCAATAGGCCGCCACCTGCAGCGTACAGACACCGCTTTGCAAAGATGTTGGCAGCTACAAGGAAACTGCCGACGAAATGAAGGCTCTGGAAGGCCAAGGAGCACAAATGCGAAGCATGATACATTGATTGTTCGCCAGGCCCGAACTGCCCCAACAGTATCATTGTCGATTATTCAACGCATTACAGCCACATCTGTACCTCCCGTGGTGCCGTCCACCATCTCATGGCGCTTGTCTGAGGGGGATTACGCTCACAGAGTCCTGTAAGACGTTTGCCTTTGACCCCACAACATCGGATTATTTGATCTAGTAATGTCAGCTGGTCCAAAATCCGTAACAGACGTGAAGCAAATTAAAGCTATGTCTGAAGTAATTAGAAAGCTGTGAGAAAGTTTTAAAAACTTTTCTATTTAAACAGAATTTAGAACATAAACGCACTCTCTTGTGCAACAATATCAGCTCGTGGAGATGCAACTAAACAGAGAAATCAAATTTAAATCAAATGTGAAATAGAGGTCAAACACTACACAATTAAATATGACTATAAGTTGACTGACCGGAGTGGCAAAATCAGTTTGTCAGCAGTAAAATAAAGCAAAAATATATTTTTTCTGGAGTAAGTAAGTGAAGTATATAAAGAATTAATTTTAACGCTATTTTTCAGCCTTGCAAATAAATGTGGCTCCTTTAATCTGCCTCAGGGAATTGTTATCATAGATGGGCGAACAGAAACCATTTCAGTGGATTACGAAGCAGAAATTACTATTAACTAAAATAGTCACTGAAGATAGGCATTTGAAATTCGAATAATAAACCAAGGTAATAAAAACGTAGAAAGTTCTATGCAGTTTTAAACTATATCCAGCAAAATGTAACTGGAGACAACATTAACTTAAAATAACTTTCGGATATTGTTCGGAGAACAGCCTTGGTTGCGCCAACTTGGCTTCTTTAAGGGTATGGGCGACATTTCATCATGCCAAAGGGAGTAAATACTACAGAATAAATACTAGAATAATAAATACTACAGTAATAAATACTAATTACTATACTACAATAATAAATACTAATAATAAATGCTACAGATAATAAGTAATACTACAGATAACCCCTTAGCAAGGGAAAAGTATTACGGCTGTCTCCCTAGAGGAAGTATATCATCGAATGACAACTATTGCCTGCCATACCATAATAAGCTGTTTCTCCCTTTGTGGCGTCAAGGCTGTTTTCCGAACAATATCCTAACTTTCATTTAAGAGTAAAAAAGGTGAATTTTACTGTCAGTCAATTAGTGATTCAATTTTCACTAGACTTTGTGAAAGGAAAAATAACAAGGAAACTAATGGTAACTGTACAAGGTGGCAGATTTGTAATAAAAAAAACTATGCAACTGTTGTATGTTAGCTTTAATTCCATAGCCTATCTTCCTATTAGCTAAATCTATATATTCTTGCGTGCGTAATAGACTGAATGCACACAGGTCCGATGACAGGTTAGTAAAATTTATTTAATCAAAAGTTACACTTCAGAGTTCTGGAACTTCACACAAAAATCCCTGTGATACTGTGAAATGTTTCAAAGTATAGCATTTCACAGTATCACAGAGCACAATCAGTAATTACACTTCAAACTACTAAGAAAGCTAAACACAACAAAATTCAAAGCGCATCTACGAGGGTAAGTTGAAAAATAAGTTTCCCCTGTCGACTGTGGTCAGAGTTGTGTATGAAAGTCAAAAAATAGAATGAGACATTAAAGATATGATATACCTTTATTTTTCCACATAGGTACCAAGTACATTGAGACATTTGTCATATCGCTTGATAAGCTTCAAAAAGCCCTCCAGGAAAAATCAGGGCTTTGCATATGGAAGAAGCGTTGAACGGCTTGTTTCACTTCAGTATTGCTTCCAAAGCGCCTTCCCCCGAGATTTTTCTTCAAGCCGGAAACAGATGGAAGTCGCTTGGTGCGAGATCAGGACTGTATGGAGGATGGTGTAGGCGCTCCTAACCAAGAGTTGCAATATGGTTTTGCGTTGCCGTCGCCGAATGTGGTCTGGCATTGTCATCCAACAGCAGAATGCCAGATGTGAGAAGGCCAGGCGGCTTTTTCCGAATCGCCTCTTTCAATTTCGACAGGGTGTCACAGTAGCGCGTAGCATTGATGGTTCCAACCTCCAAAAAGTCCAGCAACAAAACTCCTTGGGCGTCCCAGAAAACTGTGAGGAGCACTTTAGCTGCAGAGGGAGTTGTCTTGAACTTCTTTTCGACAGGTGATGACGGATGTTTCCACTCCATAGATGCGGCCTTCGATTCTGGCGTGAAATGGGGGACCCACATTTCATCCCCCGTCACAATCCGAAACAGAAAGTCATTGCCATCTTCATGGTAACGCACGAGATGTTCCAGGCTGACCCCCATGCGTTGTTCCTTGTGTGTTGAGGTCAATTGTCGGGGCACCCATCGCGCTGACACTTTTCTGTGTCGAAGAATGTCGTGGATGATGTTTTGAGTTCGCTCATGTGAGATTCCAAGTTCTTCCGCTACTTCATAGATGGTGATACGCCGGTTCGCTCTAATCATGACATCCACCTTCCTGACATTTGCATCTGTAGTGGCCGTGCGCGTCCGTCCAGCTCTCGGTATGTTCTCCACTTGCTGACATCCATCACTGAATGTGCAACACCATATCCGCACCATTTGCTTCGACATCACACCTGGCCCATAGACTTCCACGAGGCGGTTATGAATTTCTGTTCCTGATAGTCCACGTGCCCATTCATAGCGAATAACCGCTCTCACTTTCTCCTTTGACCACGAATTCAAAACGCACCTTCTCTCCATACCTACCGGGGCTCAAATGAGAGGCTGGTCTCCGCTTTGCGCAGGAACTGCAACAGTGCCATTTGCTTGATTTGCAGCGACCTCTACCCAATGGTGTATCGGTGACTTGCGCGTTTTCCTGCTGTGTCGCCTTTCACCCATAGCCGTTCAACGCTTCTTCCATATGCAAAGCCCTGAATTTTTCTTGGAGGACTTTTTGAAGCTTATCAAGCGATATGACAAATGTCTCAACGTACTCGTACGAGAATAATAAAATAAAGGTATGTCATATCTTTAATGTCTCACTCTATTTTTTGACTTTCATACACAACTCTGACCACAGTCGACAGGGGAAACTTATTTTTCAACTTACCCTCGTAAAAGGCGAAGCTCTCCAAAGTCACTCTGAGCTAACAACTGCAACAACAGAGCAGATACCCTTTTCCGGTCTTATACAGTTTTCATCCGGCCGCCGAGATATTTCTAGTACTTTCTGCTTCTCGAAATTACTGAAAGGCATATGAAGGCCAGGTACGGGTACAGTTACACAGAACATCAGTTAAAATACTTACTACGGTGATAAAGAGACTGGACCAAAATGTCTCCAAATGGTTGCCAAGTTAGGTGACTTTTGGCAATTTCTCGCCAAATTTGGCGACAAAATTGTACAAATTCATTTTTACTTTGGTAGCTGAGAAAGATGGTTCGGAAACTAGTCCTGGAAATTTCGTAATATAACGCTGACTTTTGTTGTTTGACTTCTAAAATAATTTCTTCAGTGGTTAAAGAGCAAAATTACAGTAACTACTGTTAGTTTAATGCATTTATTTTACTTGCAGCTAGCGACATGTTTATTATTATAAAACTCAAACTTAGATAAACATTTGATATGGTATTATTATTATGCATTTGCTATGGTATTATTATAGTTACCTGCTGTATTCCAACATTATCTTGTAGATAGTACCATGATGTAACCAAGAATTTTCAGAGACTTCGCAAAAAGACTCATCTTTTGAAACACAGCTATCCAAACTAACGCAATATACTTTATCGCCTAAAGAAAGGGCAGAAAAAAGTGGAGTATAGTTTCATTTTAAGCAGTCCAATTTAATAATTCTAGTTTACTTTAAATTGCAACCGCTCATTCCAGAGTAAACTTCGAGAATTTTATAACAGACGTATATCGAAATCAAATTTTGTTGCGCTTCAAATAGCTATTCTTGATTTTAATGAATATTTTAAGTATGTTGAAAACTAACCATTTTAAATCTGACGAAAACTGCAAATATCGTACCAACATTTTTTAAACACGCCTTACGGAAAAAATTATCCTTCCCACACTTTCTGTCTTTCACTTAGGATAGCCTTCGCACACTTCTGAAGATAAATAATTGTATTTTTATGCATTTAAGCAGTTCAGTTTTAAGGCACACTAAATCCGTAAAGTTTTATGACTTTTTTTTTACTTTCTTGTAAAATTTGTATCTCGCATAACTCAAAAACGAAATTCCGTAGGACGCTGAAGGAATTTTACATATGGGACTGCTATAACATTTAATTGTGTACCTTCTCTTTTTCGTTGCAATCGGCCACACCAAATATATATATATAGATAGATAACAGTAGAATCCGGTTAATTGGACCACCGGATAATCGAACCAGCCGCTTTTTTAGACCGAATCCTAAAGAACCGAAACAAATCCTATGTACGTAAGCCTAATATTATTCGCTTATTTGGACCAAAATTCCATTTTATCAAACCAAAAATCGTGAGGGCGAATAAGAAACAGAAGCCACAAGTCGGCCGCGTACAGCGGATGTACAGATGGTTCGAGACATATGGGAGGATCTGTAGCTGCGCTTCCCAGGAGAATGCTTTATCAAAGGTCAGGAATTCCTTAAAGCAAAGAATTTGTAAGAAAATTCCTCCCTTACAAATTCTTTGCTTAAAGTGCAAGACAAGAGCAAGACCAGCGGGAGGCGAACACGCGCACCATTTTCTTTGACCTTTCTTAAAACAGAGCCACCAGTACTTGCCAACGAGGTTATTTGTCCCATCTCCAAGTTTCCAGGAAATGAACAATAGAGTGTTCGGCTCTACCTGAAAGGAATTAACGCCTGTCAATCCTGATTAAAGTTTACACGAGAAAGCTATCATTTCACCACCCTTTTGGGATGATTTTAGTGCCAAAGCTTTAAATGGCGAGCATTTTAACTCCCTCTTGACATCAATATCTTGACTCCGAAACACCAAAGTTTCTTCAGACCACTTTAGTCAGATTAAGTAACGAAGTCACGATGCAGGTTCCTGGGCGAAGCCCTACCCTGTTTATAGCAACGTGTGGCGTTGTGCATATATCCTTTTCTTGAGCATAGCATAATTTCTTGAATCTACGAGATGATTTGATTTAATTAGTAAATGCGTTGATGTTATATGGCTATTGTAGGAATTATAAAGATTCTGATAGAGCAATATATAAGGCAATTTTCTGGCATCTTTCTGTCTTTGTAACTTGAACTTGGTCAATCCACCCGTGGACTGTGTAGATAAAATTCAATTTCTTCCTTCCGGAGCGTCGGTCGTTCGGTGTGTCAGCATAGCGTCCTACAACGTCGGCGGCAGCTGGTCAACTGAACTTCTTGGTGCTTGGGAGGTAGCTAAGGAGGAGAAGAAAAGTGTTGCAAGCAATTCTATTGGCAGGCATAAGGGAGGTCGTGAGGGCTTTAGTCAGTGAACTGTGAGCGTGTTTTGTCTCTCCTGCCAAAATGCCACGACGGGACTTGACGTTAGCTGAAAAAATTGGTGTCCTGCATAAGATCAAGCAACAACCACGAAATACTAGTCAGCGTCGGTTGATGGAAATTACCTGATTGACAAAGACGGTCATAATTACATTTTAGTACATGATTTACATGTACATTTACTATTTGCTACATATACCATGTCCCGTCTTACAACATAGGACATGTTCGTGTAGTCGGAAAACGATCGCTTCCCGCTGTGGTCCGATTAAGCGGAATCGACTGTATATATATTCCCACTCTGTTACCCGGCTCAGTGAACTCAGTTTTTTTATTCTTATGTGTTGGTAAATTGTGCGTTTTTTACTTTAAAAGTGATTGAATTATGCTGTATTTATGTTTCGATTAAGGTTTTTATGCTTTTATTTTATCTCATTCTACATGCAATAGTTGTAGAATTATCAACAATTTAAAAGTTTAAGTGACGGTATGTCTAACGAGGTCGCCATTTGTTTACATTTGAAACTCTTAGTAGATGAGTGAATTAAGTCAATTGGTACACTAACTTTAGTGACTTTTTGCCCAGTGAAGCCAAAAGTTAACTTTCAGTTTTGTGCACTGAAAATGTCGTCTTCGCGCTCGTTGGCCGAATTGCTTGTTTTTTAATTTTAACTCTAATTTTAATTCCAAAAGTTGTTTTTTTAACTGTATTTAATATTTTAGGGTTTCCTGTATTTTACAGTTTTTAATGAAGATCTTTTGAGTTTTTATATATTTTTGCTTTTATATATTTTTGCGAAATGAGAACTGAATTGTTTGAATGAGAAACATATCTGGAATAAAATTCGAAGAAATAAATTGAAATAAAGTGCAGCAAAAAATCTGTATAATGGAAGTGAGTCATGTGGTGTCCACATGAGATATTTTTAAATGCTGGAAAACTATCAAGGAATAGTTGACAGCATTTATTACTGTGACATGTCACTTGCTTCTTCTAAAATATGGTCTGCTTATGGACAGAATTTTCTACGCATTGATCTTCTTCTACGCAAGTCTTGCTGCAAAGCGAGAGAAATAACAGTGGAGACATTTGAAATATTATGCAAAGCATACAGGGATAAAGCATTAACACAGTCAAGTTTCTCATTGGTAACGGATGATTTTGCGATGCACTCGAAGGTGTTGATGATGAACCTAGAAGTGACATAAGGTCCGTAAAAGAACGAGTACTTTTCTTCTTGTTTTCTACTGCGCGACAGAATGCTGCTACACCATTCCTTTCTTATCAAGCTGCTTCTAACAAATAAAAAGTGCAACAACCCTCAACAACCCCTCTTATTTACCAGATTTATTTACCTACAGATTACTTTCCTTCCTCTAATGCAAAGACTTACCTCAAAGATCACCATTTCAATGGCATTGAAGACATTGAGAAAACCGTAACTAGAACTTAAATAACGTTCCAAAAGATGAAGAAATCAAGTGTTGTACAGAGTTGTATGGATTATGCATTGAAAGCTGAAAAGAAAGAACTTATTTTTTTCAGTCTTCCGTTTTGTACGAACTTTGTTCTAAACTAGACGCAGTGCGTACTTCCGAATATAAACATGTCTTATACTCTGATAAAATCTTTAAAGCAAAGAGACTACTGTCCGAAAGACGATTACTGATCCTTTAATCTCTATTTCAGAATGTATTACTCGAAGAGTTTCATTTCTCTGACGTCATAGCTCGGATTGCATATTTGAGGGATTCTGACATCTTCTTTTAGAAAGCTGAAATTCTTCGAATGATTTCGTTTCCACTGGTTAATTATTCAATAAATATATATACATGTGTGTGTGTATATATATGTGTATGTAATTGTTTTGGAATTGTTGAAGTTAAATGTTTCCAGAATGAAATTACTATTAAAATTTTTAATAGATTAATTCGAGAATGAGATAAATGTGAGACTTAAATAATAATGAAATAATTCTAAACATAAATATAGAAAATTGCCATAAAACCTGTGTTATTTGAGTATAATATAGAATATACTAAAAGCTGTGAATTTAAGTACTGTTTTAATGAACGTTAAATGTTAATAATCTAACAAAAAGTAATAATGGTAATAAAACTGAATACATTTAATGCAGTTAAAATTTAGGAAAGACTGAGGTTTCATTGTTTTGAGTCTCAGTTTGCAAAATTTCCTGAGGCACTACCGTTATGTAAAAATCATATCACATGGATTAATTTGGAAATGAGGCAGTTTAGAGAGATTTAGTGTAAACTAATATTACCTTTAGGTTGAAAACGAGAAATATCCAAATTAAAGTAGATATTAGTTAAGAGAGATGTATTCAGGAGCTTGAATCAATTTTAAGATTGTCATATTAGAAAAGAATTTATTTATTTATTTATTTTCATAAAAGAAGTGTCATAGCTCCTCTTATTTAGGATTCCCGCAGATTTACGCGAAGTATTGGATCCGGGTTCCGCACAATTTAAGCTCTGGCTTAATCTGATAAATATTTCAGTGAAGTAATTTTAGAAGAATGTGCAGAGATGAAATTCAATTGTATTTTAGAAACATGCGCAATTTTTCTAAATTTATCTTCCAGCAATTTCACATATGCCTTTTTCAAACGTGATCATGTTTGAAATCTGAATGTACTGAAATCATATGTGGCCGTTCAGTACTAGTATTAGAAGGTAGATCATTAACATGTGCCTTAGAAGAAATTTTGAAAAGTGACAATAAACCTTGGATTTTCCGAAAAACTCATTGCAACAGAACTTCACTGAGAAGCTCTGAAATGATATTGTAAAAGGATTCTAACATAACTGAGACTGAGGTCGAGAAATATACTGCAAAGTGCAAATAAAAGCTTCGTAACGAATTGACTCCAAATGAGTAAATTTTTAACTATACCCTTTTAACCAGTTCAACATTTGGTATTAAATTTCTTTCAAAAACAGAAGAAAAAACACGCAAAGTGAAACACAAAATTAACAAAGCAGCAACCTTGTGTTTGGCGTGGATAAAAAGGTAAAGGTGTTTCTTCATCAGGAACAAAAAATCTGCTAGTCTGGAAAGCAGACCCCCGGCTATCGCATTTATAACCTACGGCAGTAAAGCAAAAGAGAAGGTAGAGCCATCTGTCGGCAAAAGTATTAAAGAAATAGAAAAATTAAGTTAATGGAATCTTAAAAGCGTTACGAAGGACTAGGTTGGATTTAAGATCATTAACTAAACAAGATAAATCTTCGTGAATGGGAAAAGCTTCAAGAAAATCCAATTCGTCACTTGAAGAAGCTTTTTGAATAATTTTTGCAGACCCAAAGTCAAAATTATGATTAAATGTCCAACTATGATTAGCTATTGAAGACTCGTTAATTTTGCCTTTTCGTACGTAAGATTCGTGTTCCTTCATACAAAACTTTAACCCTGTTTTAGTTTGGCCGATATATCTAAAACCACCTTGACACAATATGCTATAAATTTCCCAAGAAAGTCAGAACTGAAATCTTTAAGAATCGAACCATGGATTTTATAGGAACCATGGATTTATAGGCGAGAAAATGACCTGAAAAATGAACTTCTGGAGAATCCGTGCAATTATGTAACTAACAGAAGGATTAAATGGAAGAAAAAAAATGTTATTAATTTTATTTCTAATAGCGGAATGTCTTCTTTGATGGTTAGCTGAAAATTTTCGTATGGCTAACCAATTACTACGGGAGAAAATTCTCGATCAATGGCAAATGATCTTAAATAATTGAGTTCATTAGCAAGCAAAGTTTCTGAGGAACCAACTCTTAGAGCGCGAAATACGTTAATTTCGTTTTAGAAATATCAGATTTGAGTGTGTGAAATCTTCGATGTACAGATACCAGCATAATGAATTAGGTTATCCTTTATAGTTAGAGCATGAAAAATAGTTTTGAAAAACGTCTTTATTATTGATGATGATATATCTGAAAAAATAATAAATTACTTTCTCACAAAATAGGGCTAACGATTAATATGCATACAGAATGATTAAAATAATACAGTAGTACACCGAGGCGCACATGTCGTCCAACAATGCAGATTTGAAATATTTTAAAGCTTATTTCCCGTCATTCCGTTATGCGGGGAGGCATTAAATATAGCACTGATACAGTTAGAGAGCAAACATTTTTATTTCTCTAAAAATTAGATTATCACATAGACATATCGTCTCTGAGTGAAAAACAAAATCCGCCTGGAATTAACTGGTCACAGTTCAATGCTCTATTGATTTTCCTCGGCTCGACTTGTCTATCTGTCTACAAGCATTTTAGATGCGTAAACATCTCGAATAAAACCACTCTGAGATGTTTATTACTTTTCAACTCGGGGATTTTTCATTCTACCAAAATGGAAAATACTAGCTATTGAGGAAAATATTTGTTATAGGCCTCGCGCACAAGCGACTCAATGAGATAAATGTACAACTATGTCTTGGATAGTTTTTTTTTTAATTAAAGAAATACACACTTTCCGGAGCAGCATTAATATATCATGAACAGCGCAACAGAATTTTTCCACCTACCATTTGATTTGATCGTTTTTAACCCCACATTTTACATAAAAAAGCTAAAATTTCATGTCTTGAATTTCTGAAAGACTTGTTCTTAAGCCACTAAGTCTATCGTAATTGCTTAGCTTAAAATTATCTAAAGCTTGGAAGTGAAATCTGTAGATCAAGATCAGCTTGTAAGTTCTTCCAAACCTTATGATTTTCATATTTTTTAATTACATATATTTTAACTCCCTCAATTATATAAAATTTTGGAAGTGTTGGATCTAAATCGAAACTTTTCAAATTACAGCTCCTCCAGCCAAATGAATTATAAAAAGGCGTTTCATGGAAATAGTCAACATTATAAATATAGTTTGAAGGTTTTGCAGCTAGTAATATGAGAAACTATATGATTTTGGCAAATCGAGCAGTCTAAGTTCATTTTATTTAAACATAGAACATTAATAATCCTTTCTTCACATTTTCGTAATTTTCCTAAAATACGAGTAGTTTTAATTTTTACTGTAATTTTACAGTTTTTTTTTTTAAAACTATATCGTTAAGAATAACGAGGATCTTCACGAAGGGAATACATCTTACGTTGGATGTTTAAACAACCATTGCTAACAAGCATTAATATGGTATTTCATACTGAATAGGACAAAAAAGAATAGCCTAGTACAAATTCTGTAATAGATTTACTAACCTAATTCTGAAACTACAGTGACACAAGTTTTATCTCGCAACAGCGAAAAATCTTCCAGTTACAAAATCGCCGTTGTAGGCACTGTTAATCAAAATGGCGCCATCCATGCAAGAAAAGACGTACTGCGTTTTAGAATACGCCAAACCATCATCGTTTATCATCGTTAAAAGACCGCGCGAAATTTGGTAAAGAACCACAGCAACGTCACATTATCAAACGGTAGATGAAACAGTTTCAGGACATAGGTTGCTTGTGAAAGGAAACCAGCGCAAGACGAACAGCAGCCTAAACAGAAGTGGTTGAAACAATTCGTGAAATGTATTTACGAAGACTCACAAAATCAATGCGTCGTGCGAATTCTGAATTCAATGTGCCTCATGTGGCGGTGCGGCGTGCATTACGAAAACGTCTATAATTCCTGCCATACACCTTTCAAATGGGGCAAGCGTTAAAACCTTCCAACTAACCGTTGTGTAAAGCTTTCTGTCAGAATTTTCAACATAAGAGGGAGGTAGATGGTTTCGCGAACAAACTTTTGTTTACGGAGAAGCCACTTTTCATGTTTCTGGCAATTGGACATAAAAATGAAACATCCTGTATAATGTGTCCAATAACTAATTTGGGAGCTTTGTTCTATATTAAATGTTACTACAGGCAAAACAGTTTAAATAAAACTGTGATTTCTCCTCCATTATTTGTTTATAGTATAAGAAGCAATTAAAAAAACCTTTTGTGTTTAACTTAAAAGAAATTTGTTTAGAACTAAGTGCACTTTTTAAAGAAATCACAAATTTCATGTGTGAATAGTGCACCTACAAAGGGTAAAATTAAATTTTGTTTTAAAGAATTCTAGCAAACTTCCCAAATGATAATTGACAGCATTTATTACTGTGAGATCTCAACTTGCTTTTTCTAAAATATCGTTTGTTTATGGATAGAATTATCTGTGCACTGAATCCTCCAGTAAACATCTCCTGTCATCATTTCAACACCTGAGTCAAGAACAACAACAAACTTTTCCTGTAAAAGGGAAAAACAGCAACATGGATGATGAAAATATTGTTGCAAATCACATGGAAACCAAGCATTAATACGATCTAATGTTTTTCGTTCTGCGTAAGGACCACTTCCTTGATAGATGCGAAGATACTGATGATGAATGAAAAGAGGCATAGTCGCCCTTTGCGGTCTCGAACAGATGACTATAACAGATGAATATAGTTCTAACGAGAAATCTACGAAGGAATGAGAAAGCTATTTGAACATGCAAGCATAGTAATGACTGGCATCATATATTAAAGGCCTAATTAAGAAAGTTACTTTCCTCAACTTTCGATTTTATATTACCTTGGTCTTAAACTGTGTATTACAGTGTGCACTGTGTATTCACATTACACACTATGTATTAACGCGCCCTGTGTATGTATTTACAGTCTTAAATCTAAAAGGAAACTGAACAATATTTATTTTTCATTGTGTAAGGTATTTAAAAAAGTTTTTCAGCTTTTGAATGAATCATCGTAGATCTCCGACTTTCTTGAAGATACTAATAAAATAAAATACTGAGGGATTAGGAGACTGACCCTCTGCGCTACCGAGGCTTTACGACATTATGACAATTTTTTGTAAAAATTTTTATTTTTGTACACATATAATGTGTATATTAGAAAATAAGACACGCTATTACATTCTACTGTAAATTTTTAAGAATAAAAATATATGTGACTACAGCGGCTCACATTTGGTCGTTTCACTCTCAATTTTTTGCAAATATCAATCATTAAACATTAGCAAAGTGTCTTTATTCTTTTTTTTATCCTGCTTGTTTTGAAAAAGTTATTCAAAATATTTCCGGTAAAAAAATACGGTGTATTAAAAAATGTTCGGAAATTTAACTCATCTTAAATATTCCGATACTTTGAACAAACAATTCATATTTTATTAAAGCATGGAAATGATGCGACATTCGATATTTCACTGGATATCCTTCAGCTAAAGTTATAAGCTATTTCTCCCGCTTTCTTCGCAAGCCTTCGTGGTGTAGTGGTCAGGAAGCTCGACGCGTAATCGAGAAGTCTGTGGTTCGATTCCCGAAGGCGTTGCTCATTTTTCATCACTCCTGCCTCCAAATAAATACCTAATGTCTCTACACTAGCGCCCGAACTAAAAAGGTGGTGGGCGATGATTTTCCACCGCCGGGATTCGGCGATTGGGTCCCCTAATGACCAGTCGCCTTTTAAAAGGGGGAGTGTATAAGGTATTTCTCCCGCCTTCTTCGCATGCCTTCGCGGTGTAGTGGTCAGCACGCTCGACGCGTAGCCGAGAGGTCCATGGTTCGATTCCCGGCAAAGGCGTTGCTCATTTTTCATATCTCCTGCTTCCAAATATAACCTAATGTCTCTACAAAGTTGCACTTTTCATTTCGTGTGAGAATATTCTTTCCTCCAGTTCGCTTCGAACATGTTCGATAGGATTTACAAGTCCGAAGAATATGAAGGAATTGGGGTAACTTCAGGACGTTGTATAGTAATCCTAACAGAGCATTTAGTACTATGTTTTTAGGACGATTATAATGATAGGACTTGAATGCATTTTGCATTTCTTGCAGATGCTTTCAGATTTTCATAAAGAATATTTGTATATTGATGCTAATTCACGTTATTTTCTAAAAAAAAACTAAAGCTCCTATCCGAAAGTTAAAGGCAAAAGAACAGTCCTCAAACCATTATGCCTGCACCCACGTATTGAATACTAGGAAATAGGTTTCTTGATTTCAATTCTTCATTCGGAGCAATTCGCACATCATACCCAAATACATATATTAAATTTAGACACGTCTCCAACTATAATATTATTTCAGTATGACAAATCTTCGCTTACCATGGACTTTTGCGAGCATTAGACACGTCTTCCTTCTTTTTACTTCCTTGTACGAAGTAAAAAAGGAAGTACTGAAATCGCGAAAAATTTCGAGTGTTATTTTTCAACGAAAATATCCATTACGACCGCTATCGAATGCAATTTAACGATATTTTGCATGATATCTGAGCGTAAGGACAGAATAAAGGACTCTTTTCCCCAAAAAAAATTATAAAACTGATTTAAAATGGAGTCTGAAGTGATTTTTTCGTGGCTTCAGTGCGCACGAACGTATGTATCTCGCTTAACTCAAAAACAAGTAGTCTCAGAACGTTGAAATTCTGTATATAGGACTGCTATAACATGCAGATGTGCACCTCCTATTTTGGTTGTAATCGACTGCACCAAAAGTATATAAATATATGTATACATATATATATATATATACAAAGTGGATATATGTTTAATATATATATATATACATATATTTGCACTCTGATACCCTGCTCGGTGAGCTCAGTTTTATGATGCTTACATGTTTGTAAATTGTGCATTTTTCGCTATAAAAATGATTAAATTATGTTGTTCTTTTTTTTTTCGGTTAAGGTTATGCCTTTAGTTAACTTGCGTGTTATAATTACAGAATTACCAATATTTTAAAAGTTGTTTAAGCGCGGCGAAGCCTAATTATTTTGGCCATAGCGGCCATATTTGTTAACATCTAAAACTTAGCAGAATACTGGATTTTTTGCCAATCTAGAGAAACTAAGCTTCGCAACAACAAAGATAACGCCTTTTTTATTATTGCTAATTAAATCGCGCTTAGTCCATTCTGGAATTTGTTCGAGGAAATAAGTGTTTAAGATTTACTTCGTAATTTTTATATAGTTAGTTTGAGTTTTTATGCGTTTTCGCCTTATCTGAAATTTGAAATGCTAAAATACTGAATTGAAATACTTGTCTAAATACTGAAATGCTGAATGGTCTCTGAAAAAATTATTTCTTTTTGTTTCATTGTTTAATTTCTTTTCTACATCGTTTTAGATTTATCATAGTATTTGAAAAGAGCATATGGCAAAGATTAGACAATTCTTGAGATGGTGTACATTGCTGGCCACCCAAATTGCAACACCAAGAAAGACAAGAGACATCACAACAAAATTTATTTAGTAGATAACATATTGACCAAGTATCAAATGATTAAATTTATAGACTTCTGTGAAGTGTGGTTCCTTCCAGAATCAGTAGTCAGAGTAGCCACCATTGATCACCGCTGCCACACGGCTCGGCATTGATTCAAAGAGACTTTGGATATGTTCTTGGGGTGCAACAGACCAAGCAGCTTCCACACGTTGCCAAAACTGATCTGGTGTGGCAGCTTATGATGTAATCTGGGTCAATCGTTTAGCAACCATGGACCACATGTTTTCTATCGGCGAAAGATCCGGAGAACGAGCCGGCCAGGGAAGCAATTCAATCTGGCGATTGACGAAGAACCCTTGGATAATGTGTGCCATATGTGGTCGCGCATTATCCTGTTGAAATAAGGCTGTGGACAAGTTGAAATATGGCTGTGGGCAAGCCCTGAAGGTAAGGAAGGAAAACTGGCTCCAACACCTCGGAGATGAAGCACTGGCTGTTTAAAGTACCGGTAATGCATAGTAGAGGAGTGCGAGAGTGATATCCAATTTCGCCCCATACCATAATAGCCGGTGCAGGACCATTGTGGCGGTGCATAACGCAGCTGTTCAGCATCCTCTCTCCATGATGTCTCCAGACTCAAATCCGACCATCGTGGTGTTGCAGACAGAAGCATGACTCATCAGTAAAGACAATTTCATTCCATTCTGCCGTCCATATCCTTCTTTCATCGCACCATTGGCGGCGGAGACGCCTGTGGTTCTGTGTCAAGGGTAGACGAAGCAATGGACGGCTTGCGGACAGACCACTCTGCTGTAAATGGCGTCGAATGGTACGCGCAGACACTGGATGATGCGTTACAGAGTGAATGTGCTGTGCAATGGTTCGTGATGTGACTCAGCGATCCGTCACTGCCATGCACACAATGTTTCTGTCATCACGTGAAGTGGTGTACTGAGGTGGATGGGATCGAACGCGTCGGTCCATTGTACCCTCCAGCATCCAATGGTCACATATCCGCATTACAGTTGTTTGGTTTCGTCCAACACGATTACCGATTTCTCTGTAAGATAATCCACACTCTCGGTAGGCCACTATCCTTCCTCTGTTGAACTCGGATACTTGATCAAACGATGATCGCTGTTTACTACGAGGCATAATTGATCGTTTTTTTTTTTCTTTTTTTGTAAAAAAACCACAAGAAAAACACAATTGCCGAACTTGAAATGGTTGAAAACTCCAAGCCTTAAATAGCGCTTTGAAGTCGCACCACAGGCGCGCGTGATATGCGTCTGCGCTGAAATTCTAATCATTTGCATATCTCACCTCCGCTAATGCATGTTGTAAATTTCATGTTATTTGCATGTTTCCTTCAGGGTGTTGCATTTACGGTGGCCAGTGTGTACGTAATATTTGTGCACTTTGAATTATGAAATGAATGAGATGTAACGCTGTTAAGGGAACCTAATGCCAGAGTGTCGCCATAGTGAATTTTAAAGAGTGCGTTTATTCTATTGTGATTTATGCGCTCTCGACGAAGTAGATTTAGTTCAATATGAAATGCAAAATGTGTATTATTTAATTTTCCGTACAAGGAAGTCATGTGCTTAACACATCAGATTTTATGCCAAAGAATTTCTTTCTTGCTAATCACTCGTTATACCCATGTGCTGTAATAACCGTTCTGATAGTTTCGCAGTTAATTTTTATTTCAAAACGTTCTTCTAAATCCACTGCAAATTTTATTATAGTAATGTTTGGCTTTTGTTAGATTTTTCATAGGATAAATCTCTTGAATCCTTTGTCTTAAATTGGATTATAGTCTAGACTTCAATGCATTTTGAATAGTTGTACACAGTTTCCATTGCTTTATTACTCCAAACATAGTTAAACCCTTTGCATCAAGGATTTTTTTGGATATTACGAATACTTTGACGGCCTCCAAAATGGTGAAAATTTAAATTTCTAATAGAACTTGTTAATTTGTAGCGTCTTACCAAGTTCACTTCAGATATGGAATTGTTAATATATTCTACAGAACCACTGATAGTTTCCATATGCAAACGATAATTCTTAGGATGTAGTTTCATTCAAAACAAAACATTATGACAAGAAACATCGTCTACCAAAATATCTCAACTTTAGATTGTTCGAATTATTGTCTGAGTTACTGATTAATACTTTATAAGGCCCCAAAAGTGGGTGTAGCCTGACCGAACTAAAAAACAAGTTGGCCTCATGGTCACAACAGGCCACGCAAACTAAAAACAAAACGAGAGCTCTCCTCATGTTTCCTGCTTCAAAAATCCTAATGGCTCTATAGTGGCACCCGAACTAAACGGTGGTGGATGATGATTCTTCACCACCAGAATTTGGCGATTGGGTCCCTTAATCCCTAGTCGCCCTTTAAAAGGGGGAGCATATAAGGTATCAGAAGTGGACGCAGCCCGAACCACCTAACCAAACAGGTTGGTCTCATGGTCATAACAGGCCACGCCCAATTCAACAAAGGAAAATAATTGAAACATAAAAACAAGTATATAAGGTATTTTCTCCTCTCTTTCTGCATGCCTTCGTGGTGTAACGGTTAACACACTCGGCGCACATTCAAGAGGTCCAGGTTCGAGTTCCGACGAGGGCATCGATCATTTTTCATGTTTCCTGCTTCAAAAATCTTAATGACTCTACGACCTTTTGAATAAATATGAAGGGGTATTTTGAGGATATTTATTTTATAGTAAGCAAGGCTTAAGATAGAGGAAAATTAATATATTAGAAAAAAAAGATGTTGAAACAATAAGAGTCAGTAAGAGAAAAAAATCTCTGTGTTTCAATATTTAATATAAGATCTGCTCAAATAAATTTCAAAAGTACAAGTGTTTGAAAACAAATGAGAGCACTATTTATTTTGTCCTGCACTAGTTCTGAAAAAAGAATCTAATGCCTTTTACCGTCCTTAAAAATTTCTTGAAATAATAATGCCGCTAATTGTGTCGCAAGGGCACCGTTTTTGATACACTGCCACATGCTTCTTTTTATGCATATCAGAGACTAATATGGTAGATACGGGCTAAAACTAAAATCACTCAGCTAGATGTGGCTATTATAACTAAGAGTTGTTATGCAGCATATATACGCTAATTATCTTTATGCTTTTCCTTTAGTATTTAAACAGTATAATTATTTCACATAGTAAGAGAATTTCCTTTCTGTCATTCTGAAATTCCATTTAGCAAAATATACTATTATAAAAGCCTCTAAAATTTTAGAATAAAAATACAGCAAAAAAAGGTCTGTTTGAGAATTTTCGAGTAAATGCCTCATTTTGCATAAAAAGAATCATAATTTTTTTTCTTAATCTAAGTTCTAGGGGGTAAAAATCGCTCCATTTTAGATCTCGTATATTTTTGTAATAAGTATTACATGACCAAGATTGCCAAAGTCAGAAGACTTAATTTATTCTATTCGAAAACCGAAGACTCTATACATCTTGTCAAAACAACCTGTACAATCTTTGGCACCTGTGTGTACGACGAAAGATAAATAACAAACAAATTTCACAGCGAAATAAGGGAGAGTTCTTAGAGGAAATTATACCTCATGGAGGATTCTGTAAAAATGCTTCCCTTGCACTCGCATATTTTACACTTGAGGAAAAGCAACGCAAAAATTTCACGGAGTCATCACATTTCTGACGAAATTAGAACAGAAGCTGGGATGAAGTATCAGCAAACTCTTAACGAAAGTTTAATTCTCTAGAAGTGCGCTGTTTTTTCTTCCAGAAATTAAAATTAATAAAAGTAACTGTAGAAACAATTGTGAATTTTTAACATTATATAAATAGCTCATTCGAATTCAGCGAAATGAGGATCACAATCCAATATAAAGTATATTCTTTCAATGATTCATCTCTAGGATTGCAAGTTAATTAAACAATTATTATAATTTAAACACTTTCTCTTTAATAATTTTGTGGGTAGTCTCAGACTACATTGCTTAAATTTGAATTCAACTTCATCTTATGTTACTTTAAATACCCACAAGTTGTGAAGGTTCATCTGTAGCACACGCAGTGTTTTCTGTTCATTTAAAGAGTTAGATAAAAGGGTGTTTTAGCCTTCTTACGATTCTTTTATTTGATTCAAACTAAAGCAATAACTCACTTTGCAGTCTCGTAAGATCTGCAGAACATTGAGATAAGCATCTAGACACAGTAAAACCTTGCACATCAGTGAAGAAACCTTCGTAAATAATGTATGAAAATAAAAATTATTGAAAATTTCGAAACCGCAAGGCGATTATTTGTTCCATTTGGGTGATGTTATAAAATTATAATAATTTTGTGTTGGACCGCATGTTAGCAGTCTGCGTGGCGAAACTGTCTGATGTCAAATAACCTGACAGAAAAAAAAATTAAGACTATGTTATTTCTTAAATGGCCTTCGTATTTGCTTTTTTGCGGCATCGATGGTCCTAATTGGTTCTAAAAATAACAGTCGATGTGATAGTAATTATTTGCAATTGTTAATTTTCTTTATAATTGTTTGTTAATTTGGCAATTATGACACGAACATTAGATTTCAAGCTTTATTATACACATAACATAATTCAAGGAGTTAAATTGCCAATTAATGAAGAAGTGTGTTATTGTATGATTTCTGTTCCAAAATGCAATTATTTTTCAAATATAAAAACTAGCGTTTATTGCAAGATAATTGCACTTGAGGTGCCAAACAACCATATAAAATTCACTAATCTCTGTTAAGAGCCCATAGAGCCGCAACTTGGCAATGCCTGACATATTCATTGACTATTTCCAGATAGCCCGCTGTTTGTATTCCATTCGCCAGTTCACACGCGTCAAAGAACAATAAAGATCAGTACTCTTTACAAGTAAGTGTCTAAGTGTAGGAGAAACACGAAGTAACTACAGTATATGTCACGTCGAATTGCGACTTGAAGGGAGTAAGGAACATAGTTAATAGACCGTGGTGGAACGATCACTACGGAGACGTTTGATTGGGCAGCAATCGATTCAAGTAGTCAAAGAGTTAAATAATTTTTAAATAATTAACGAGTAATCCTTAAATAAGACTTTAAGCTGTGATTATTTACATTAATGGTCAAGGATACCTAAACTCATAGGAGAAGTACAGAACCTACACGCTCAAGCTACTGATGTCTGGCCAACTCGATCAACAAATCTTAATCTGTTCGAATCCACTGCACATGTAGGGCCACATCGAAGAAAGGGGTAACTGCTTCATCTTCCCCTTCAAGGGACTTTAATAAGCTACAACTAAGATTATATGGGTTTTATTTCCTATTGAAGTATCTGACAGTTTAATGTATAGTACGGAGAGGAAATACCAAGCTGATATTCATGATAGGAAAAAGGCATTTTTCGCATTCCAATATTTCTTCTCATTTATGTGAGCAAAAACATATCTCACTAGTTATGTCTATTTTATGCCATATACAACTTTTTTTAATATCCTGTAAGTTACTGCATGAATCATAGCTGGGTCATACATGTCTTGTTTACTTTTAAACTTTTGCCTAAACAATGATTTTGCAGCGTATGTGATTTACCTTTTTATTACACTGACGGAGGATTGACGGATTAAAGGAGATTGGGTAAACTTATCTTTTTGGTCAATGGTCATAATTTTGAATATTTCTTAATAATATTCCATAATCTGAATATTTTACATTTAGATGAGCTTTTAAAATCGATCCGCTGGCAGATCAATGTTTCGACGACAAATATTTTAATTCTTATTGCTACTAGGAAATATCAAAATATTAGTGAGAGCTACATTGGGTCATTCTATAATTCTGATCATTCCGCGCATGTACTGTTAAAATTTGCGATGCGTTATAGATGTTGCGTGACAGGGAGTAATACGTAGACTGATACCTATCACCTCTAAATTCGTTTCCCCCCCCTCTTACTATGACGAAAAAAAAAAGATTACCTGAAGATTTTAAATTAAGTATTTCATAAAAAGAATTAATAAAAATCACTCATCAGAAAAGAACATTTGCTTATCAAAAAAGTAGTTACCCGATCCAACGGGGATGAGTTCAAAAACATACATATGTTGTAGAGTTGCTATTTTGTAATCATACTTAACATTTTCTTCATAGCAGAGATCAGAGCCAACGATTCCAACTTACCGCTATGAAAGTATAACTACTTTCAAAGTTGAAACACAATAAGATACGAACGAAACACGAAGGAAAAAAGGAACGAAAGATAAATACCGCCATAAATCCTGGACAGATTGAAGTCGATAATAAAAGCTTGATGCCCCACTGTTTGGACAGAGAAATGGAGGTCGTAGATTGTGTATTTCAAGGATACGGAATCTGTTCTTTGGATGAGTATATTTCCGAGATGCAAGTCCCTGTGCTCGAAGTTATAGGCTTCTTCTGCCACTGCCAAGGCCGATGCGAGCTGAGACATTATGCTCGCTCCAACCCAAGCATTCTTCAGGACCTAATTATAGGAGAAAAAAATGAATAATTTATGTTTTCCGTCTTACACTCTAAGTAAGAAGAGGTAAAAATGTTTTAGAACTTGCATTGTTGTTTTATCCGCAATGAGCGGATGAAGAAAATCGTAGAGTTTTGTCGATCTGTTTAACGAAGTCATTGATTACACCAGTCTGCGATGATTGTGTTTTTTAACTTCAGATAATCGATTCTCGTATATTTTTCAGCTGAATCTGAAAATGCCTTCATCCTTTACCATCATGTCAGGCGTTTTCGTAAATCGCAAATTTCAAAATTTTTAAAAATCGAAAAATTGCGCAAATATCAGACTTTAAAATAGCATAAAACTTTTTTTAATGTTTTTATTTTTTGGCTTATAAATAAGAATTTTTGTAAAAAAGAGTTGGGGGGTCTAATACGGAGGAGCGGTCTATTGAACTTTCAATTTTATCATAAAAATTGCTATAAATTAACCTAATTTTCTATTTTATTGCAGTTTTCATTTATTTCAAGTAATTTTTTCAAACCATTTTATGAGATACATTGCATTCTTAACCGGCAAGGCCCCGTATATATGCGGTCTAAAATATTTTTTGTGATATCTGCACGAACGTATATATACGTGCATATTAAAATATGTGAAAGAAATTAAGACAATATATTAAAAGTACATAAATCCATGTATAAAATGCCAGGAAATTTTTTACATTAAATTAACAAAATTTTTCTGTTAGTAGTTTTGGGAAATTTGTGCTTTCTTAGGGAAAACCCTGGCCGATCAGAGGGTTAACCCTTCCCCTCCATTTACCTTTCCTCTAAATGTCTTCAGTAAACTTCATAAAATTTTTTAGTCGAAGGTGAAGAACCTTATACGGTATTTCTCCCACCTTGTTCGCATGCCTTCGTAGCGTAGTGGTCAGCACACTCGACGCGTAACCGAGAGGTCCGTGGTCCGAATCCCCGGCAAGGGCATTGCTCATTCTTCATGTCTCCTGCTTCTAAATAACTTAACAACTCTAAACTGGCGCCCTAAGTAAGAGGTGGTGGATGATGATTCTCTGCCACCAGGACTTGGCGATTGGGTCCCCAAAATTCCAGTCGCCCTTTAAAAGGGGGAGTATATAAGGTGTTTCTTCTCCCTTCTTCGCATGCCTTCGTGGCTTAGTGGTTAGCAGGCTCGACGCGTAACCGAGAGGTTCGTTGTTCGATTCCCGGCGAAGGCGTTGCTCATTTTTCCTCTTTCCTGCTTCTAAATACCTAATGTCTCTACAACCTGAAACCAAAAATGTTCTCCGAAGAAATGTCATAGATACGAACAATGTTCTCCTTCCATCTTTGCATATTAAGTAAGACTTGGCGAAGTAATTTCTCAAAGCCTTATCAAAATAAAACCAATGTTTTAAATATATCTGTGAAAATTTCCAGCCTTATCAACAGTGAAACTAAAAGAGAGTGTCTTTGCTTACTTTGACATCAGGAAACTTCTGAAAGATGGTAATTTTGAGAAACAAATTACGTAGTAACCAAGTTTCTGAGCAATAAGAAAGATCACAGCTTTGAATCAACTATTGAGAATATACAGAAATTTAGGTTGTTCCATGAATCTGAAAGCGCACATCCTAAAGGCATATTTGGACTATATTTCTGATAATCTGGGTTCCGTTAGCGAAGAGATGGATGACAGATTTCTTCAAGACATCAAAGAAAGAGAAAGATAGTATCAAGAAAAAAGAACTGCTTCGATGATAGCTGACTATTCAGAGTATTACGTTGAGAAGAGTGCCTATCAGGAATATAAAAGGAAAAGGACGTAGTACAACATGAGCGGCCCACGGAAACTTCAACACATGGAACACACGTTATGTATTTTATGTAGATTGTCTTAATTTAAAAAATAAAAAAATGGGTATGAATTTTAAGAAAAACGTTTAAAGTCCATATTTTCTCAATTTTTCAACTTTTTACAAATTCTGAAAGCAGCGATTTCCGAAAAACCCCGACATGATGAGGAAAAATGAGCGTCGTTAGAGTTG
>KK113261.1:166714-192722 GCA_000611955.2 Stegodyphus mimosarum | reverse complement strand
ATAGGAATGCAGGGTCGCAAATGCCGTAGTTGCGAGCTATGGTACAAAGAAGCAGAGAAAAAGAACAGAAACAGCAGCACATGAATGAGACAGAAACTATTTTATGGAAAATTTGTGATACAACAGTTGTTCGAAGTCGTCAGGCACGCCTGACAGCGGCGCTGCATGGACTTCCTTATGTTCTGGAAGATTCTTGGCATGTCACATATCCTCCCCGCAGCTACAGATATTCGAGCTACGAGGTCTTCAACTGAAGGAACGGGCGTCTCGTACATCAAACCCTTCATGTGATCCCAGAAGAAGAAGTCTATGCATGATAGGTTCGGTGATCTGGCAAGCCAATGAACTGGACCCCAAGACCTACCCAGCTCTGTCCAAAGATTACGTCGAAGTATCGGCGGACGTTAATCGTGTAATGTGGAGGAGCTTCGTCATGCTGGTACCACATGGAGCGGCGCAGAGGTAGTTTCTAAGAATGCCAGCTCAAACATTGATCGAGAAACACTCTTGAGCTAAACGTGGTTGCGCAAAATGGGGTTCTCCATAGCTCACACATGAGCGTATGCTTCATCCGTGAACAATACGGACGCAGCAGATGCACAGCCTGTAGCAATCTGTTGCAGGAACCATGTGGCAAAAGTCCTTCAGAGAGGATAAGCCTCAGGCTTTAGTAACTGGACGAGATGAATGTGGTATGCGCTCATTTTGTTTGCTGCGAGTATCCTCCAGACAATGGATTGAGATAAACCCACTTGTTAGGCTATCGCTCGAGTACTCGTACTTGGATTATCTTCTGCCAGACGTAAGACCACCTCCTCATTTACAGGTGTCCCCATCGTTCGTTTTCGATTTTTTGTAGTTCTCGTTAAACAACCAGTCTCGCGTAAGCTTCTGTTCACTCTTGCGAAGGTCGTGTGATGTGATGCACGCTTGTTCGGGCAACGTTCCTGGTACAACCGTCGAGCGGTATGGCCGTTACAATCCTGTAAATTTTTAGTCCAAAGGGGCTTTGTCCCTGAGGGACTATTGTTTTCGTTTAATTTTGCGTTTAATTTGTTTTCGTTTAATTTTGCGTTGAATCACTCTGAATGTCCGTTTCACTTTTCAAATTGTTGCCACCAAATATTACCACCCTGTATTATACTTGAAGAAATTAAATAATAAAGAATCTACATAAATGTATGTTGCAAGCAATTCGGCCAGTGAGCAAGAAGGCAGATTTTTCGGAGCACAAAACTGAAAGTTTACTTTTGGTCTTACTCAGCAATAAGATACTGAATGAGTAGAAACTGACTTAATATTTGTTTTTGGCGCTATGCTGAGTCAATGTATGGGATAATTTTAAGCGTGATTTAATTTACATTAATAAAAGAAGACGTTATCTTTGTTGTTGCGAAGCTTAATTTTTCTAGCTTGGCAACAAATCCACTATTCTGTTAAATTTCAATGTAAAGAAATATGGCTGCCATGGGAAAAATGATTAGGCTTAACCGCACTTAAACACCTTTTAAATTGTTGATAATTCTACAATTACTACTTGTAGGTTAAATAGGTTACTAAAGGCATAAAACCTTAGCCGGAAGTAAGAAAACATAATTCAATCAGTATTAAAGCAAAAAATGCGCAGTTTACCAACATATACGAATAAAAAAAGCAGCTCACTGAGGCGAGTAACAAGGTGGGTATATATATTTATATATATAATATTTACATCCTATTGCTGCGGCCGATTGCAACCAAAAAGGGAGGCTCACAAATACATATTATAGCAGTCACATATACAAAATTTCAACTCTCTGAGGCTACTCGTTTTTGAATTATGCGAGACACATGCATATATATACGTACGTACGTACAGACGCCATGAAAAAAAAAATCTCTTCTGAATCCATTTTACATCTGTTTTATAATCCGTTTGGGCAAAAAGAGTCCTTTATTCTGTCCTTCCCTACAGATGTCACGCAGAAACATCGTTAAATTGCATTCGATATTGGTCGAAATGGGTATTTTCGTTGAATTACGGTACCCGGAATTTTTCGTGATTACAATATTTTCTTTACTTCGTACAAGGAAGTAGTTAAGCTTAGCAGCACTTAAACAACTTTTAAATTGTTGATAATTCAACAGATATTGCATGCAGGTTCACTAAAAGCATAAAAACATTAACCGGAACTTACGAACAACATAATTCAATCATTTTTAAAAAGCAAAACATTGCACAATTTACAAACACATAAAAATGAAGAACCCGAGCTCACTGAGCCGAGTAACAGAGTGGAAGTATATATATATATATACGTATATTTATATACTTTTGGCGCGGTCGATTGCAGCGAAAATAGGAGATGCACATTTACATGCTATAGCAGTCATATGTACAAAATTGCAACTCGGTTTTGAGTTATGCGAGATACATGCATACATACGTACGCACGTACAGACGCCAGGAAAAAAAAATCTCTTCTGAATGCATTTTAAATCAGTTTTGTAATTTTTTTGGGGGGGGGAAGGAAAAGAGTCATTTATTCTGTCGTAGAGATGTCAAGGAAAAAGATCATTAAATTTCATTCCATAGCTGTCAAAATGAATATTTTCGTCGAAATATGGTATCCGAAATTTTTCGCGATAACAATACTTCCTTTTTACTTCGTACAAGGAAGTAAATAGAATAGTTGCTGTGGCGACAATCGATTTAATGCACTTGACTGGATATATTTTCTATCGCTCGTTACATTGGAATGTTGGATATAAGAAGTGGTTTTGTAATGAGTGTTAACTATATATGCATACATATATTGTCACACAAAATAATAACAAAAAATCTGATGTACACAGAGCATGTTTGCCTATTAAATTATACACATTTTTTGGTGCATTGCATTTAAACTTATTTCCACAGATTTCATTAGAGGTATATGTTGTTGTTGTTGTCGTGTCCATGGAAGAAGTCTACGGAGCTCCTTCGGAGCCTACTCCGAAGAGAGGTTGGACTTCTATTTTCCACCCCCAATTTTGGGGGACAGCACCCCGGGGGGGGAATCCAGGGGCCTCCCACCAATCCACACGACAGGACTTTCGGCTCGCCGCATATTTAAAGTGTCGCCATGCCGCACCGACACTATATATTTACAAACATCCATGTCTTCTCCGGGATTCGAATCCGGACCCTTTGGTACCGTAGTAGGCTCCCCTAACCACTATACCATCTAGGCGACATTAGAGGTATATTTCTCATTCAATTAATTCAATTCTCACTTCGCGGCAAAGCAAAAATACATAAAAACTGAAGATATCTTCATTAAAAATTTAAAAATACGGAAAAAGATAAAACACCAAATACAGTTAAAGCAGAATAAAAAAAATTTAAAAATTATTATTACAATTAAAATTACAGTTTCTAAGCAAAATCAAGCAATTCGGCCATAGGACAAGAAGGCAGATTTTTCGGTGCACAAAAACTAAAAGTTTACTTTTGGTCCCCTCGGCAAAAAGACATTGAAAGTGCAGAAGCTGACTCAATTCACTTTTCTACAGAGATTCAAATTTAAACAAATAACGATACCTTAAGCTTAACTGGCCACTTTTAAATTCTTGATAATTCTACAACTATTGTATGCGGATTAACTAAAGGCATAAAAACCTTAAACGAAACATGAAAACCACATAATTCAATGATTTTTAAAGCAAAAAGTGCACAATTTACGAATATATAAGAATAAAAAAACTTAAGCTCACTGAAACAGGTAACAGAGTGGGAATATATATGATTGGTGCAGCCAACGAAAAAGAGACGTGCAGAACTACAGGTTATAGTAGTCCCATATACAAAATTTCAGCGTCCTTTCGGCTACTCGTTCTTGAGTCATTCTAGTCATGCTACTTATTTTTAAGCGACACCAGTCAATAGAATATCTCTTCATTTCAGATAATGAGCAATTCACTCAATGCAAGGTTTAGATCTAACTGCTGAAATTGGGTAAGACGAGAAAGGAAAGAATATATTCATAAAATAAATATCAGAAGTATTCATATTATCAGAAATGCTTATATCGATCTGTTTGAAAATCCCCCCCCCCAACCTTAAAACCTGGCAAAGCCTATCATTTCGGAAGAGTTCAAACTAAAGCCAAAAAATGAAACAAGCTGTCCAAAAAAATTAAACTTAGAAAAGGGGAATGATATAGCTTGGGGGGAAAAAAATACTCGTCCAAAGAAACTGTACTTGAGGAGGGAGGGGAGGAATGAGGATATCAAACAGGTAGCAAAGAAAAGTAACGGTTAAAAGCCCGTTTTTGAAAGACCGAAGTTCTTTCAGTGAAATGAAATATTACTTTCGCACTCGAATTCAGCATCAGGTCAGGGCTGTCTCAATGTCACAGTTTTTATTTTTATTTGTCTTTTATTGTCTTTCCAGACGAATGTGAAGAAACATCGTGTGTTTTCCAAATAAGTAAATAAATACAGAAAATAAACATATAAACAAAAAAAAAAATAGTGAAAGGAAAGCCTTTAGAATTTTAAAAATCTACAATGACAACTATTTAGAAAAAAATTCGGGAGAATTTAATTTTTCCACAAAACATTTTCATCTTTTTATTCCTATCTTATGCTTTTCCCGCAATCAGTTTTTATGATCCATGGATATTCGATACCATCAGAAATTTATAACCGAAAAACAAAATTAAATGCGTTGAATAATGAACCTATACTGCATTATGGTTAATTAATTTCCTTTTTTTCTTTTTTAAATTCTAGTATTTCACGAACTTTGCTTGTTCACAGTATGCGTTTCATACATATATTATTCGAAAATTTTTTTTAATTTAACTAATATAACAAGTTTGCAATAAATTTGATTCAGTATTTTAAATAAAAGCTATTTAGATTTCTATTGCAGTAAAAATATTTTAATGAGCTGCATGTAAATAGTATTTAAAACCGTAAAAGTTCTAAACAGTTAGGTTAAAAAGTAAAATTTAAAGTGCTAAAAAATTAGCCATTGCCATTAACGGTAAATTGACTTTTCAAAGGGAATAAACCATTCCACTATCAATTAACAATAACTAAATTAAGTGATTGTGTTTCATCATACATATTGTTACGGATTTCCAATCTCACAGCGAATTCGCTGCAATCAATCACAGCGTTAAATAAACAAACAGCAATTCGCTTTAAACAGCTATAACTACAACTGAGATTAGGTGTTTGAATTCGGCTTTTATAACATTTTTTAATTATCGCTAGAACAATCTCGATTTTCCTAGATTTTTCTGGATGGCAACAGTAATTACGAGATACTTATTTATTAAATATTAAATGCAGGCGCTCTTTTATTTTTATTTTTCCGACGTAGCTTTCTCTTCAAAAATCATCTACGTTGCACGGGAAAATAAAGCAATTTTAATTACAATTCTAAATAAATAGCCAAATAAATGTGAAATCCGTAACAATACAATCAATACAACTGGAACTTTTTGTTTGTATGTCATAAATTAAGAAAACGAAATTTCTGTTAAATGTCAAAACCATAGTTTTGAAAAAATTATTATGAAATTAATTCAAAAATCCTTTTCCTGGCTGTAAATTCTGCAAATATATCAATTATTTCTTCGTAATTAATATTGTCCACGGCATTTTGTTCTATGTATAGTACAGATAAAGAAAGTTAATTTTATTCACTTTTGAACACCGAAAACGATCTTTCACCAAATACATTCGATACAGGCAAAGTTAATATACGTAATATGATTTCTATTTTTGTAAATGTCGATACAATTTTTGTAGTCTTTGTATATCGTAGCATATCAAATGGTAACGTTAAATTTTTGGATTTTACAAAGTACTAGAAATTGTAACATTCAATTCTTCTCATCCAATTCTTTTGTATCAATGTCTTCATTGTACCATTTTTTTTTTAGTAATGTGATATCTTCAGATTGAATTGATACATTGTCATTTAAGTTTGTATGAAATATTTTTAAAATCCCATTAATATCTTTGGAACTTTTGCTATGTAGTTTTAGTTCAAAAGATATTTTGTCACATATTACGTAAAAGCAATTCCATTTCAACGCGGCCCACCAGCGGCCGAGCGGTAAAGACGCTGAACACTGGTAGTTCGGTCCGAGGTTCGAATCCCGCAAACGGGCTGGCTGCATGGGCGTTTTCGTGGTTTTCCCCATGTGTAACGTGTATACGAGCCAGTTTCCCTTAGAAAGTCCTCCACGAAGGCATCCCTCCCTTTAGGCAGATAGCCCTCGTGGGCTTTGCCATAATTGAATAATCCAATCCAATCCATTTCAACGCTTCTTGACCCTGATTACATGAACTTTTGTCATCCTCATTATGATGAACTGTATCAAAAAATTCTTTTCGTTTTCGCGACCTCTTATTAGTATCGGAACAAATTTTTATTTCTGACGCGTTTAATGACCCCGCTTCTTTTTCTGGAAATAAATTTCTTAAACTATTAACGTAACTAAGATGAATTGTCAAAAATACTTCCCGCAAAAGAGATTCACATAGTAGTGCTTTGTAAGGATATACGGATATACTGCTTGAATTTATTCTGGAATGAATTTTATCTCAAATGTGTTACTTTACATGTGTTATATCAGGGGTAGAGTCAATAATAATTGAAAAATATTTGGCGGCTTTAATTTCTAACAAATAATAAATTAATGTCAAATAGTTGACGAAAGATAACTCACGTTGCCGCTTCCAGCTGACCCGAATTTTTTTATACACGAAGCTAAATACTCATCAAATTCTGCCAAACATTCTAGAGATCCTATGTAATACCCACTATGGGAAGCAGAAAAGTGCTCATTACTGCCACGGAAATGCAAGAGAAGTTTTAGCCAAAACTTGATTGTTGCTACTTAGGTTAGAGCCGAAAATATAGCAGCAAAAACATCACGAACGAAAACGTCGCGGAGAAAACAACGCTAGGCGAAAATGTCTTGGTACAAAACATAGTGGGAGAAAATAAAGGAAAGAGAAAAAAAATCTCGCAGTTCTAAAACGTCGTGGTACAAAATATCGTCATCGAAAATAAAACGGCTCAAAAATTTCGCAGTTTAAAAACATCGTCGTCGAAAATATCGTGGTAAAAAATAAAGTACCTACAAATCATCGCATGACGATAACATCGCAGACATGCATTTTCCAGGCTTTAATAACTGTAAATGGATATTCGCTTGTGAGCGCAAGATGAAAAGAAGGATAATTTTTACTTTCATATTTTTTATTAACAAATAAATTCTTAAAAAACAGATCAAGAAATTTAAACAAAGCAAGAAATAATTTCGTATCAGATGAACAAAAGTGAAGAAAATAATCTCATAATTAACTTGGCAATTTTTTACAGATAATGTCATGCAGTTATTTTTCTTCCTTTTTCTATTCTTTTTTAGATCATACTTTTCATGAAAAATTATCAGTAAAACGTTATAAAAAATTATTTATTAATGATCTTTGTTAGTTAATTATTTCAGTTAAAAAATCCAATTAAGTGCTATACGTTGCATTAATTTTATATGCTTAAGTTTCCATTTTACATTTTCAACAAATATTTATTAGTTAATAAAAAATATTAAAGTAAAAATTATCCTTCTTTCCATCTTGCTATCACAAATCATTGTGCGAGTATCCTTTTACAATTATTAAAGCCTGAAAAATGCATGTCTGCGATGTTATTGGCATGCGATGATTTCTAGGTACTTCCTTTACCACGATATTTTCGACGACGATGTTTTTAAATTGCGAAGTTTTTGAACCGCTTTATTTTCGACGACGATGTTTTAGAACTGCGATATTTTCTCTTTGCTTTATTTTCTCAGACGATGTTTTGTTCCACGACGTTTTCGCCTTGCGTTGTTTTCTCCGCGATGTTTTTGCCGCGACGTTTTCGGCAGGCACCGCTACTTACTACCCGTAGCAGTACTTTTTTTTTCTCCGAAATATTGTTTTTCAATGATATTGTCTATACCTCCCTCGACCAAATTTCTTGCTATTAAAATTTAACAGAACGTCTATGATAAATTTATTTAATAATTTCTAAAATGTTCGTGTTCTTGCACTATTACATTTGCATTTTTCCAGTCCGAGTATCTTTCTGTAAAAGGTGTTCGTTTGGATTAAAAGTATCTTACAAACATAGCCGTAAAAAGCTTTACTTTTTAAACTGTGCACGAACCATTCTCGTTCAGATTTTTCCACATTTGCTTTATTGCAAATAAAAATATTTTTTTTAATGACCGACTTACAGTTTTTCCACCTTCTGTTATTTTATTTTTAGTTGTATGTATGTATAAATAAAATATTTCATGGTGGTTTACTTTTAAGCAAGTAATAGTCCATGTTTGTTGTTATATTTAAAGGCCACAAAGAAATTTCCAAATTTTCCAAAATTAAAATATCATGAACGGTGTTAGGTATATATTCCATATTTTGAATTGCTTCTTCATCACTTGCATTCTGATTTTCCCCCGCAATATCTAGAACGCTTTGTATGTATTTCATTTCTATTACTTCAATTTCGGTTTCATTGCTTTCTGTCATTTCTGCGTATACTTCCTGGCTTCCAGAGTATTTACCAACTTCGTTGCTTCAGACTGAATTTCCAACATATTTCAACAGAGTATTTTTTGTTTTATTTGTTTCTTCCTGCATTTTCTTCTTACGCTTTCTTTTTTAAGCACCAGAAGCGTGAGGATAATTCATTTTATACAAAATATTTTTACAATTTATTATATAAAAAGCTACTTCAGCACTTCAACTAACTAATCACTTCCAGAAATTTAATACTTAGAGCCAAAAACCGTCTCTCTTCTCTTTGCTATGTTTAATGTTTTTACTAGACTTCTGCGCACCATGCAATGCGCATCTAATATCACACATAATGTCACGACCCACCATGCTGATCAGCTAGTCAGCGAAATTTTGTTTATGTACAGTGGACCATTTATATCAGTACATCTTAATGAAAAAGGAAACCTGTAGATTTAGATTAAATTTAAATTGAATATATGAATAAACTTTTATTTATTTTGTGAAATAAAAAGGAAACTTTTATTTTATTTTTGCACTTTTTTCCCGAGTGGACGATTTGACCGAGCCCTAGACATTTATCTTATTTATCTATGCTATGGTCCGGTCCTGGTTGCTGATACATGCCGATTTAAGAATCTGTACAGGATATATCATAATTTCATTTTCATTTATTTTTATCCTGCACAACAGCTTTATCCTAAACTCGAAACAACGTAGTAAATGGAGTTTGAAATACATTTCGGCTGCAACAAAACGTGTAAAAGTATGATTCTGCCATGTGGTACTTAATATTAATTGAAAGATTAATATATTTATTTCATTATTAAATGAGTTAAATTTCAATCAAATTAAGTCAAACTTTAAGTCAAATTAGTAGGATATATTTTTTAACATTTTTGATTTGAGAACTATGCGTTTTTTTTTTTTTTTTCTTACCTTAGACGTCAAGGGATCTCCACAAAATGTGGACTCGATTGTCACAAACCGTTGGCTTACGGAATATAAATCTAGTTGAAAGTAAGAAACACCGAATCAAAATCAAGATGATAATTTCAGAATTATTATTAGTAGATCAAAATCATTCAGATGACATCAAAGAAAGTGTATTATCAAATATAAAGAATGGGAAATAACATAGCAAATATAAATGCGTTTAGTTTGAGACATTTACAAGAATCAAAGGATTTTTCTTAAAAACATGTAAGCCAACTACTTGGAATTAACTTTTGTTCTAACAATCATGTTATTTTTTACAAACATATTTTTTTTCCGAGTTTAATTCTCTTAAATGAAAACTAAAAGTTAATTAACTATCCATTTTGTAGCAATATAACAATTAAGTTGCATCAAGCTTTTGTGAATTTAAGAATTTTTAATTTCTTTCAGATTACGAATGGATATATGACATTAATTAATATTTAATTAATATTTAAGATATCAACAAATAACGGAAGATAACAAAGCTATTGGTCAGCGAAGACAAAACGCAGTAAAGCAAAGGAAAATACAAATAAAATAAGACGAAATTTATGAGCCATTTAGTATGCTGCACAAATTTGCTTTTTATGATTATGAAACATAAAATACCACTTAACATTTATTAACCACCTACGGATTTGATTGACGTCACGTTGACTACAAGTCATTTTGACCTTTAAAAAAGCTAACTTTTTCATTTAATTAACGTTGAAAGCGATTAAAATGTCAAAGCTTCTCCATTTAACTTTTTGTCAAATCTCGTAATTAAGAGCCTGATAATTTTGATTTAATAATTTTCGTTTTCCTCTAAAGGATGATTGGCTGAATTACCACTTACTTAAATGTGTTAACTAATTTAGAATAAGCATGTTTATAATGATTTTTACTATACTTCATTCCTTAGCTTAGGTCAGATTATAGAACGTTTTAACAGTTTCGGCTTTGTGAAATTAGTATTTTCATTGTATTTAATTTTGTTCCAATCAAATTAGACAGTAGAATGGAAATCTAATGTTTATTTTATGCTTAAAAAAACATTGATAGAGTGAGGTACTCTATAAGACCAATAAAATAAGATTGTAAGATCGTTATTGATCTGGAAACTAAAATTAAGTCCTCCAAACGAACTAAATAAGACAAGCACACAAATACAGGAAAAGGTTTTAAATAACCTTTTCATTTAGTCTGAACTAAACATAAAGGCGCGTTTTGTGCGACAGATGAAACAGCTACTCGTGGTTATTCAAATTTAAGCAACAACAGACAATAAAATTCAAACACTGATAACGTAATCTAAGACTACACATTCAGTATAATAAATTATAGGCCGGCTCAATTGTTTTTTATGGAACCGTAAGTTTAAAGTATCGGCTAGTGAAAAAAAAAAGACAAAGCTGGAATATCACTTTTAAATAAGGCTGACGAGGAATTCGAATAGTACGGCGCAACTGCCAGAAACTTTCTTTGTCTCTAAGATTCAAAACCCTCAACTTAAATACTCTCAAATTTAACTTGCATTGTGAGAAATACAGAAAGAAGGTACAGTAAAGATCAAAATTATAATAACTGGCTAAATAACAGAAACTAAATGATAGATTATTGCGCAAAAATGCTAATTTTTGTAATATAAACCCACATTTCTGAAAACAGTACTTTTACAAATATGCGGTTTTGGCAAAACGTCAACGATATTACCAACATTATAATTCTTATTCGATGTCAAGCGCACGAGTCCTTCGTCAATTCCTTTTCTATACTCGCTTTTGCTTCTACTAAAGGCATTCTACAAGATAACTTAACAGACTTTCGGTTTGTGTCACTCAAGAAATTCTTTACTTCTGCCCATTTTACTGATCAGTTGTTCTCCTTCTAATATTCTACTTCGAGTAATTTTAGGGTATCTCTGTTATATTCCTATGTCAATTGTTCTTCTTTTGCCGTTCTACTTCACGTAATCTTTGGATTTTTCTGTTTGAGGTTATCTTTTAGAAATCTTTGTTAATATATACAAATGCAGTTTAGTTAAAAGTCTTAAGATCCCTCTAACCCATCTATAAGTTCTTCAGACAGAGAAGGAAATAGATACTATAGGAGGGATGCAAGGAAATTAGAATAGTAGTGCAAGGAGAACCTTCTTATCACCCCTACTTTAGGGCACGGAACTTAGAAGTGGTTTGGGTGAAGGAGTATCAGAGAGAAAGCAGAATCATCAAACACAGGTCGGTGGGGGATCTGGCGAAGAGGGATGAAAATTTGGAGCGAAACATTATCTTGGGCAAAAATTCATAGGCTGTCTCCGTTCCATTCTTCAATCCCTTATCTCGTTGGCCTGTAACTCCTATCTCTATTTTTCAGATCACTGGTTTATATTGGGATCTACATCTATTAATAAATTATTCTTTAAATGAATTTCGATCTAAGATTGTGAAAGTTTCTTCCTTAACTTTTTTTCTTTTTTAATATGTGTTACATTTTGAATTTCATAGGGAAAATCCTGATTAAAAAAAACAATAAAGGTAAACTAGAGTTTGAGGACTGATAATATCGGTTTCATCACTGAATGTTCTCAGCCTTTTATGTTCTTTCTTTAAAACAAGAAACATGTTTAGAACAGTCATGTCAACAGAATATGTGAAACAGTCAGTTAACTGTTTCCACAGTGAACTGACTCCTTCATTTATTTCCCTTAGATAATATTATCTAAGACTAGAAATGGGAAGAGAAGATTTTCATCATCGAATTATCGAATTTCACTATCCAAATGTCATTTGCCGCCAAAGTAACTACCGATCCTCAACTGCAGTTAAGTTAGCATTTAAAAGACGAGGTTAAACAAAGTTGCTAGTGCTTTTCTTTTTCACGCATCAGTTGTTGCACCATTCATTGCTGTTCACTAGACAGTTTGTACTTTGCATCATAATATACACAAGTTGCTACAATATCTATTCTGCAAGTGTATCAAACTTTCCTCAATATAATCTGTTGGACCAGATTACAGTATCATGTTCGTACTAAAATTAAAAATTCATCAAGAGAGATGCTTAATTAAATTGAAAAACTTCTTGTTGAATAAAAACCAAAAGATCCTTCCTTCAAGCAGAACTCAACACACATAACAGCTGTTTGCTAAGACGTAAGATCAACTGAATATTTTTAAAAAAATTAATTAAATTCTCACTCATCTTTATTTCTTTGGAACTCGTCCATTGTTTTTCGCAGAAATTCCTACCAGGGAAGGTAATGGATATGTCAGAACTCGCGTAATGGATATGTCAGAACTCGCGTAATGGATATGTCATTTTCTTCTCGGCCTTTGATTTCCTGGCTCATCAACTGACCATTTGCGTTTCTGGGATCTGCCTCTTATTCGCCTAAATTTCCTCTGGAGCTGTGGGAACTCTGGCGTAGCCGGCAGCTTTCTTGCTACGCGATGTGCCGTCCGAAACCTCTTTTGTTTCGCCTGGAAGTTCAACTATTGGCCTAGCTCTTCATCCATCTATCATTTGCAGCGTAAATTCTCGCTTGGTTGTCCTGACCTTTTCCCGTCCTTGTAAGCTTCTCTCGTAGCTGGGCTTCTCGTTCGGTGACTTCCCAAAGACTTAGTTGATCAATCAGTTGGTCGCCGCATCTGAGGAATCTTTGTACTTTTCTTTGCCTTTTGGATAAATTCCTTTTCTGTATTCTTGGGCCCCCGTTTTCGGAGCTTTACTTTTTTGAAGCCTCGTCAAATACAGGTTTTTTCCTTTCTTTTGCAACCACTTTCAGCCTCTTTTCTTTCTCTTTGCGTACTTTGAATTCCAGATGTTGTCACTGTACACCCTGCATTTCTAGATGGCCCTTCGTTGCTCAAACTTGGTGATTACCTCAAAACACCTAGTAGCAATAACATACCGATGCGGGCAATAACAGCGCTACATTGAATTTGGTGTTTTCATCATTTTGCCTTTTCAGAAATGCCCCTATTTCCCTCGTTCGCTCAGCTAAAAATGGCCCTTCGAACTTATTACGAAACTTCCCAAACTTTTCTTCTGGTGCACAAGAGAATGTTTAATTTTTAAGACTTTATGTTCTACCTTATAAGCTATTTGCCCCTCCTTCTTAGCATGCCTTCGTGGTGTAGTGATCAGCACTCTCGAGGCGTACCCGAGAGGTCCGTGGTTCGATTCCTGGGAAAGGCGTTGTTCATTTTTCCCTTCTCCTGCTTCCAAAAAAATCCTAATGTCTCTACAAGTGGTGTCCTAACTAAAAGAGGGGCGGATGATGATTCTCTACCACCAGGATTTGGCGATTGGGTCCCCTAATCCCCATTCGCCCTTTAAAAGGGGGAATATATAAGGTATTTCTCCAGCCTTCTTTGCATGCCTTCGTGTTGTGGCGGTTAGCATGTTCGGCGTGGATTCGGGGTGCCCGTGGTTCGAGTCCTGGCGAGGTCACTGCACATTTTTCATCTCTGCTGCTTTAAAAAAAAACCTAATGTCTATAGAACCTTAAAAATCAACTTCTCTCCTTTTCTTGTTATAATAAAACGTTTATTGGCCGTATCCGAATTTCTAACTGCCACTAATTTCTGAATGTCTGCCATCTAAATTTTGCAGAACACTTCTGAACAGAAAAAGGTGTATAGAAGTGCGTAATTAACTTTTTGCCATGAAATAATTCAGCCGGTGTCTTCCCGGTAGTACCATGTTTAACTGCTCTCAAGGCAAATGCGATCTCACTGACACTTTCATCGCAACATTCGTGATAATGTTTTACATAACTGCGGATAATTTTAACTATGTTTCTGTTCACGCACTCTGTAGTATTCGACTGTGGTCCATGAGCAACCATCCTAAAATATTGCATGTCAAGACTGTACTGTGATGCTAAACATTTGACAAACGAATAGCTTTTCTTTGTCTGATATTATTTTAGGTGGAGCTCAGTATTTTAATATCAACTTATTTAAAAATTGATCTGCAATAATTTTAG
This sequence comes from Stegodyphus mimosarum, assembly GCA_000611955.2. NCBI lineage: Eukaryota > Metazoa > Arthropoda > Arachnida > Araneae > Eresidae > Stegodyphus > Stegodyphus mimosarum. The sequence continues at coordinate 178,220 of KK113261.1, read as the reverse complement.
TGGAAGTTCTTCTGAAGGGAATTATTTCTACCCGCTTTTAAAAACTACTTCTAGTAATCGACTAAGGAAAACAGCTTTTATATTATTAAGGCACCGGGCTGGGTTGTAGTTAATATCATTATCTCACAAATGTTACAGGGCTTAACGTATTCTATCATAAATTTTGTTGCTGCGGGAAATAAACAGCTCCCCTTACTCTCTGGACAGTTTTTCTCATCCCGAGATGGGCTTAAATTGGCGCATCGTGCAATCACTGCAAAGCACTTAATCTTAAACTCGCTGAGATAAATTATTATTATTATTTGTTATTCTGGTGTAAAAAAAAGATTACCATTTATTTCCAAATATGCAACTTTGTTTCTAATACCCATCATTTCGTGGTGTTAATCGTGACTGGGATCTTTCAAAGACTCATAAATATTTTTAAATTAGGGTCTGTTTGTAGTTCTGAAATAATTGTCTCTCTACAGCCTAAAATTTTTGAAGTTAACACTGCACATCTCACCACATTCTCCTTGTCATCTAATTTCATTCTTGATAGAGCATCCGATACAAAACTTTCTATCCCGGGAGTATGCTTAAATAATAAATTGCATTCTTGTAATTAACGGCCTATTGTATCATATCTACTGTATAGTTCGCCCGTTTCAAACGCAACCCTGGCTGGCCTTCGGCCAAAACACATAGACTCGTCCAAAAGGGGCGTTATTATTTGCTGCTACGTGAAAGCTCGGGTGAAAATCTTCTTTTCTCCGGAAAGAGATAAGCTGGGGGGGAAGTACCCATCTTTCCACCCAATTTGAGAATAATTCGATCAGAATGCCGCATGCGTGTCTGCATTCATGTTTGCGTATGAGGCGATCGAACTATACATCTCGTAGGAAAAACCGGATATCATGTCAGAGCTGTTATGAGCCAAGGAAGCAGAGCAGTGCCTAAGTAAAAAAAAGGGGGGGGGAGTCATGGGATAAATTAAAGTAATAACTTATTTGCTCAATTAGGTTAAATAGCAGCCTAAATTTTCAAAGTCATTAGATGTATTTTTGAGTTGGTCTTAATGCTCCGAGAAAACCTTCATAAATTTTGTAATGTTAGTTTCGCCAAAAATTTCGCGTACTTTTTTAAAAGGTTCAAGAGTTTAGAGATGATCTTAAAGTCAACGGAGGTGACATTGTTCATGGAGGAGAGGTAGTATTGGTAGGGATATTTCGGAAGGCGGGAGAGTCGTAACTTATAACAGATCGAATTCGGGATTTCTTTGCAAACTTTTTGAAACGCTCAGGCAATCAAAGAGAACTGGAGTATCGGTATTCTTTAAATCACATTTGTTAGATGGGATTTGCCGCTCTGACACATCGTAGTTGCAATTTGCAGTTTTGAGACGAGCGGCCGATGTTTTGGCAATTCTAAGATTGAGGTATAAAATTCTCAGGTTTAACTCCTCAACTTTCACGACAAAATTCATTAATCTATTTATGGAGCATATTTAAATTACGTTGGAAGCCGTAATTAGCTGACCTTGAAAAACAGGAATAAGGTATTTTTTTTTTAATTTCTCAGCTGTTTAATTTTTTAACGCTTGAAAGTTATGGGCAGAGCGCATTTGAAATCTCCTCTACTGAGCTGTTGATTGGAAGGCCCTTGATCACAACTTTGGTGGGTCTGTCGCTTTGATATTCGAGAGCATAGTAACCTATGTAACTACGACTGAGATCTTCAATAATTACTTTGTAGTCATTAATCGTTTCAAGAATAACTTTCAAGTAGTCAGAACGGAAAAACCGAAAATTGGTTAGAAATTGGTAGGAATAACAGCGGTGTACGGATTTATATTTATTTTGACTAACCGTTAAGTTTATGCTTTCTTTCTTATAATCCTTCATTCCCCTAATTGTCAATGCCAGAATATTTAAATTTAGTAGCGGCGTGAAGGAATACAAATTCTACCGTTAAGAGTAAAGCTTTAAATACTGAGCTCTAGAAGGGAAAGTTAGAAAAGGAGTGGACAAGCACTGTACCTCTGTAGCGTGACCTTCTGTTTCTGCATTTATTAAAGTGGCGTAACTGCTATTACCCACGAGACTTCGAGGCGGTTTTAGGTAACAGGATTATCTGAGCCCCGGGAAATGTCTACGGTTGTGTTAATATCTTTGAATTTCAAATTTAATTCTTGCTAGTTGAGTTACCGCTCGAGCGAGGCATAGTCTGCTAGCGTCAAGTCGACTCATTGTAAATGTTCAGAGTTTAATAAAGGGTCCTTCTATCCCTTCTCCTGTCTGGTTCCTGCACTTACTTCAGCTATCACACTGAAAGCTTTGTAAGTAGATATTACAGGAGTAAGCATAGTTCTGAGTTTCTTGGCAAATTTTTTAGGGGAGATAAATTCATTGGACATAGCATGTCACTAGAAACAACATTTGTTGCCGAGTCTGTGGTTGTTATATTCGATTCTCCCAATTCAAATTTTTTTATACTAACTACATCTCTCGTAATAATCCAATTCACAGAAATAGGTAAAAAGGGGAAGGGTTAACATGCTTGCGAAATAAACAAGTTTCAGGGTGGTCAGTACCAACCAAAAATGTTTCACACTTACATTGGAAGATAGCAGCATCGTCCCAGTACCTTTGCTTCTCTTTCATACAACTACGGAGTGCGCATTTTCTTCCTCAATTTGAGTAAAATAACTTGCGATTTCTTTGAGCATAATGGGGTAATAGGAAACAGCTTCATATAGAGTGAGCTTGCTGTGCGACATCATAATCCCTCCTGTTGTGGATCTTGAGGCAATGAAAAGTGGCAGTCATATTTAAATATATTTGAAAGAATAATAGCATCGGGGTAGAAAATCTCCATAAATCCTCGTTCATACTGCACACCGAGCCAAGAGGGTACGTAGCTGGAATATCAGCAGACGTTTCGAACAATCTTTGTTGCAGCAAGGTATCCACGCCTTAGACGCTAACCTGGGATAGTAAAGATGCCGATTTTCTATCATTTAGAGCTTCGAAACTGGATGAAGGCATGAGGTGTCACTTGTGATGAGCAAGAATATAGCATTGCATAACAGGGTGCACTTGGGTAACAACTTGTCGAGTCACGAGCGAGTCGTTTCGTCCGACATTGTTCTAAGCGTTCTGTCGACATTGTATTTCTTTCCTTCGTCCCTGGCTTAACTCTTTGGTATTGGTAGAGGCCAAAATCTGTTTCAATTTCAAACATCTGAAACGCCCCTATATACGAATTTTTGTTGGAGTGGATTTCGTTTTCCCATACTAAGTAGAATGTTACAGCATTAACAATAACCTCCTTACGTGCAGCGATTACGTCTTTCTTGAGTATCTTTGTGCGGTTTCACCCACTGTGTGCAGTTTCCCTTAGGACAGGATTGTAAATGCGAGTATCAAAAACTAATCGTTAATGAAAAACAAAGGAGAGGAAAAACAAAGGAGAGGCAAAAACAAAGTTGCATTCAAATAACAGAGCTACTTTCAGGGGATTCAAAAGCATAACTAGCTTGTCATTTAACAATTTAACGAATGAGCCATGCACTAACGTGACAAGGAAAAGCAACATTTAGAAAAGGGACGCAGGCGGTCTGGCGATCTGCTGATATCTGAATGTTCGGGCGACTTCGCAGTGAAAGAGTTAAACTACCCGTGGTACTTTAAACGCTCTCTGCAAGCGCATTTATTCGTATATGAATGTTGAATGATGTTCTTCAGCTTCTCAAATATTTACACCTATTTGCTCCTTTTATCTTTATTGGAGGGGGGGCGGTATTTTCAACTGAAAAGAATGAGTCTACTTTTCGTTTCGGCCAAACTAGGAAAAATTCAACTGGGGCATTAGGCTATCGTAAAGTTAGCTTACTGATACACTCATGTCCATAAATTCAGGACAATTCGGAGTCACGTGGAAATCGGACGCTAAAATAAATATATCACCTGTAAAATCACTACACACATCTTCAAGAATCATATGCATATTTCAGGAAGTAACCAGATGACACCGATGGTACGTCACAATGACGAGAGTGTAAGAGAGTGATATATATGGAATACAGGCAAAGAAGTAAACTTGTTTGCAGGCGCTTTATAAGCATTTCAGTGCAATAACCGAATAGTTATGACACAAAGGACGCATTTGGATGATTTTTTACGTGGTAGAATTATCGGCCGTCTGGAATGTGGGCGTACCCAACTGGAAGTATCAGACGAACTTGGAATTGCCCAGAGTGTCATCTCCAGGCTTTGGCAACGATTCCAAGATGATGGTAATGTGAGTAGACGTTACAGCACAGGTCGCCCCAGAGTTACAACGCCGAATGAGGACCGGTATTTGGCAGTTACTGCCAAAAGAAACAGGCGGAGCACAGCCTCAGACCTGTCTCGTCAGCTCTCTTCAGCCACTGGTACGACAATTTCAAGGCAGACCGTGTACAGACGCTTAGGGCAGATTGGTCTATATGCTCGTAGACCTGTCAGATGCGTTCCACTTACTGCAACTCACTGTCGCCTGCGGTTAGCCTGGAGTAGAGAGCATGCATTGTGGACACCGCAACAGTGGGCTTGTGTGATGTTTTCCGACAAGTCCAGGTTTAGCTTGCAGTCTGATTCTCGCCGGACTTTCATATGGAGAGCTCCAGGTACCCGTTACCACCAAGAAAACATCATTGAACGACACCGTTACGGTGGTGCAGGAGTGCTCGTTTGGGGTGGAATTATTCTGGGTTCCAGAACTGACCTGCATGTTCAAATTGGAACCATGACAAGCCAAATCTATCGGGACGTCATTCTGGAACAACATGTACGTTTGTTTCGGGGCGCCATGGGCGCACAATTTGTGTTTATGGATGACAACGCCCGTCGTCACCGTGCAAACATCGTAAGCGAATGCCTTCAATCGGAGGATATCACCCGTATGGATTGGCCAGCATTCTCACCGAACTTGAATCCAGTAGAGCACGTGTGGGACATGCTTGGCCGACGAGTTGCAGCCTGTCAACCTCCTCCTACATGTCTACCGGAACTTCGGAGAGCATTGCTTTTTGAGTGGTGTAATATCCCACAAGATCAGATTGATAATTTGATACTCAGCATGCCTAGGCGTTGTACGGACTGTATTGCATCGTTTGGGAGCCATACAATGTATTAACAATCATACCAACCATGTAATATTGTTTTTTTGTAAATAGGTTTTTTTTTGTAATTTGCTCCGGGCAGAAAAAAATTGCTAATTTTTTAATAATATCAAACATATAGCATCTTTTTTTTGCTCTTTACCTTTTGTTTAATAAATAAGCTTTACAAATAAGTCAAATTTGTTTTGCTTCTAACTCTTCTTTTGCCTGATTTTGCATTATCCCTAATTTATGGACATGAGTGTATTTACCTCTTAAGAATTGTCACTTTTGGCTTTTTCTGTGCATAGGATTTGCAACTTATTTCTTTGTTTTCCAGAATTAAAATTTAGAGATATTGTTTCTACTTATCCTAGATTTTATACATTCCGTCTTTTATTTTCTAGTTGGACCAATAAGAATGAGAATGTTTTGTAACTTTGCATCTGAATTAATTGTGCCAGAGTTACGTACTCAAAGGGGGGGGAACTTCTAATATTATATATGTATACTAGCGGAAGTACCCGATGCTAGTTAAGTTAGATTGAGAGTATTGCATCTATACTATAATACAGTAATGCATCTATGCTACAATACCGCTGTAATCCTTCTCTAATAACGATGCAAAAAATGCGATTCATAGTCATACATTTTTCAGTCTGATGCGATGTGGAACCTACATAAAAAATTTCGATAGAAAAATAAATTAATTCTCTCTCATTATATCAGCAACAATGGAATGCAGTTTTTAATCATTTTCGTCTTTCTAATCAAATGGTCGTAAAAGCTCAAGTTTCATTGAATATTTCACCTATATTCAATTTTAGTCAATTAAATGTAGCAAAAAATTGATAATAGATCAGAAACCAATAACACGAACAAACACATTCTTCTTTACATATGCAGATTTTGTAAAACATACAAATTTTTGATTAACAAAGTCTACGATTTGAAAGCGAACAGTAGCAACACTTTTCGAAATAAAGCATTTTTATCTCCAACGCGCGAGGCTGTTGCCATTTGGAAAATTGAGTGCGAAAATTAGCGCTTTGAGTTTTTAATTAATATTTCGGCTGATTAAAGTCGTACGGAGATGGGAATAGTCGAAATGGCTTCCCACGGATTTTTTGAATCGGGAATAATGTGTTTAATGTTTGGCAATGCTATTTTTATTTCATCATAAAACTCAGAGAAATTTTTTTTAACAAACTCTAAGATTTGAAAGCGAGCAGTGGCAACAACTTTCAAAATAAAGAAGATTTTAATCTCCAGCTTGCGAGGCTGTAGCCAGCCGGAAAAATGAGGACGAAGATTATCGTTTTTCCAAGTTGTTAATTAATATCTCTGATTTTAGCTTTTCTCTGTGAGGGAAAGTGGACGCCGACTTTTTTCAGAACACAGAAAAGAAATGTAGAAAGTTTGGTGACGATAGCTGTAGTAGTGACTGAGTTATTAGAGAACAAACATACAGACTTTATATATGTATATATATATATATATTTATTTCTGAAATAAAGCATATATATATGCTTTATTTCAGAAAAGTCACCTTGATTTGGTCAAAATTTGCATTTTATAAGTTATAAATTAAGTAGTTCAAAATTAGTTGATTATAAAATTAAAAAATTTTTAATTCCCCTCTTTCTTAATAATTATCATGCTAATCATAAATTATTAAATGAATATTTATGGAATTTAAAAGAAAAACAATAAATATTTATGGATTTTTCTAAAAACTCCTGTTTTAATATATCGTACGCAAGATAATTCATTAAAATTTACTATTGTAGAAATAAGCATTGTAACATACTAAGAAGTACATAACCTCATCCCTCTCTCATTTCGATATTGGATTGGTCGAAGAGATTCTGCTCTGTAATGTTTGACCTTGGATTTGCGAATTGCTCCCCCACTGGGTGGAATTCCGAAAAACAAGTTCGCAATGCTGGACAATGATACTTATTCCTCGTTCTTTGCTTAAAAGACGCTGACGCGTACAGATGTGTAATCCACTCTCACTTGCATGTGTCGTAATAATTGTTTTATGATATATTTTTCAATTAAATATGTTCAAAATTATTGATGAGTCATTTTTTGGGAGGGGGAAGAAAATTCTCTTCCCATGTTACTATGCTAAATATTTAATTTTAAAATATAATACATACTATATTATCCTATCCAAATAAAGACCTTTTTCCTGGACACATGTCTAACTATTGTCAAGTACATTACTAGGTAAATAAATGACACTTTATCGTCAAATTTAATTTTAATACGAAAATTAAAGCACATATTTTATTAGTGAAAAGATAATGAAATATTTGACCTGATTGACATTTCTATAACAACATTTTCCGAATGTTTGATAGCGATTTGTAATATTCCAGACATATCAGCGGGTAAAATCTGACAGTTTTCAAGAACTACTTTTAGAGAATGTTCCAAGCATTTAATATTCTTTTAATCTACTTAAACGCTATACCTGAAGCATTTAAGATATATTTCATGACAATATTCTTCTACACTATATCCATAAAAAGCGAACCAAGTCGTGGAAAAGACTGTGTTATGATGGTTTGAAATCTAGATTTTCCTACAATACGTTCTTAGAATATGTAAAGAATATTCTTCGAATACCTAAGTATTCCCAACATTGTGTAAAGCAAGTGGACATTGGGACACTAAAAATGGAACAGTTCTATATCTCTACTTCTACTGGGCCGATTGACGAAATTCAACTTGAGTTTTTCCTGTCTCGATAGCGCTACTTACGATATATATTAGATTTACATTTAGCAATGTTCAAATATGCGTATTTTGTCACAAAATTGGACTTTTTCTGAAATGACATGCCAATTTTTTCCCCATATTTCGATTTTACGACTCAGATTATGCCAAGCTTTGTAAAATTCGCAGGCGAAGTTTTTAAAAAATTAGCTCTCAAAATTTTACCTCCTCAGTGTTCATTAAATTTGATTTATATTTATTAATCTCTCTTTTTTATTAAATTTGTTTGATTCTTCCTTTCACATTTGGAAATTTAGGTTCATTTCAAATAAAACTGGCTCATTTCTTATGATTTATTTTTAAATAATTTTTATAAACGTTTCGAAAAAATTTTTGTATTATAACTTATAAAACTTTTAACATCATCTTAAAGTACATGTATTTTTAGGCACACTTGCAAAACATTGGAGTTCTTTATTCTAAATTTCCGAAGGTATACGTGAATTTACATATTGGCGCTTTTTGAAATTTGGGATATTCGTTACAAGCGATAATAATCGCAAATTTAGTTTACATACTTTGTTAAAATTATTTGAAAGTAATGAACGTGACCTTTTTTTTCACTCGTATACAATAAAAAAAATCTGATCTGTACACCACATGACTTCCTTGTACGGAATAGTAAATTATACGCATTTTGAATTTCATTTAAACTTATTGGATTGAATTAAATCTGCTTCATCGATAGCGCATAAACCACAACAGAACAAATGCCCTTTCTAAAATTCACTATATTTGTTTACAATAGCGACACTCTGGCGCTAATTTCACTTAACAGCGTTACATCTCATTCATTTTATAACTCATCAGAATGCACAAAAATTATGTATACCATCTGGAGAATTACCTAATCGTTGTCACATGTTCTATTCAAATGCTATAATGAATCTAAAACGATGTGTAAAAGGAATTAAACAAACAAAAAAAAGAAGAAGAAGAAGAAAGAAACATTTTCACAGACAATTCAGTATTTCTCATTCAATTAATTTAGTTCTCCCTTCCCGAAAAGGCAAAAATCCATAAAAACTCAAAATATCTATATTAAAAATTACGAAGTAAATCTTAAAACACTTATTTCCTCGAATAAATTCCAGAATGGAGTAAGCATGATTTAAATCGCAATAATAAAAGAAAGCGTTACTTTGTTGTTGCGAAGCTTAGTTTCTCTGGATTGGCAACAAATCCACTATTTTGCTAAGTTTCAAATCTAAACAAATATGTCCGCATGAGAAAAATGACTAGTCGCACTTAACAACTTTTAAATTGTTGCTAATTCTGCGAATCTTGCATGCAGATTTACTAAAGGCATAAAAATATTAACCGGTATATAAAAACAACATAATTTACTCATTTTTAAAGCAAAAAATGCACAATTTACCAACATATAAGAATAAAAAAACTGAGTTTATATACAAAATTTCAACGTTCTGAGGCTACTCGCTTTTGAGTTATACGAGCTACATACGTACGTACGTATGCACAGACGCCCTAAAAAATCTTTTCAGAATCCATTTTAAGTCAGTTTTATACTTTTATTTGGGGGGGGGGGAATCCTTTATTCTGTTCTTACGTACGAATGTCACACAAAAACATCGTTAAATTGTATTCGATAGTGGTGAAAATAGATATTTTCGTTGAAATATGATACCCGAAATTTTTCAAGATTGCACTACTTCCTTTTTGCTTCATACAAGGAAGTAAAAAGGAAAGGAAAATAGGTTGCTCTAGATTACGAAATTCGCTAAGTGAATTAACTATTCTTGGGGCAAACTGAAAAAAATTCGCTTAGATAAATTTTTAATTTTCTCCGTAAATTTCGCACCAAATTTTACAAAATTTAATGTTTAGGCATAGTTTGAGTCGTAGAATCGAAATATGGAAAAAAGTTGGCATGTCGTTTCAGAAAAAGTCCCATTTTGGGACAAAACACCTAAATTAAAACAATGCTGTATATAAATCTAATATAAATCCTAAGTCGCGCTTTCGAGACATGAAAAACATAATTTTAATTTCGTCATTCGGCCCATTAGAACGGAAGATATATTTCCCCCCCCTCGCATTGTACATTCCATATAAATTTTGGTACATTATTGGAATATTATGGAGTTTTCTTGCAATATTTTTACATTCCCCTTGGGATATCTCAAACATGTTCTTCGGCAGTGTAGGAGATTACCATATCTAAACAGCATACTTAGAATCAATGCCTACATGCGCAAGAACCGTAACTAACGAAAACGAAAGAAAAATGTCACCTGCATGTTGACCATTATATTCGATTCACTACTGCTCTTAGGAAAACAAAACCCTTTCAAATTTCTATTAGCTTGTCAGTAAAACTGTCACCACAGGAATGTTCTGAGAAGTACCCCAGCACTGCACGGTTGGAGTTTTTCAGATGGAGCCAGACGTTGCCTTTGTAAAAGGAATCCTCCCAGAAGCCAGACCACTAGCAGTGCACAAGATAATAAACACATCATTTCTTATTGCCCCGGACAAATTTTCTTTTGAGAAAAGAGAAGTGAAACAAATTGACATCCGGGAAGCACCATTTCGGGACAGCGAATGTTTACAATAACAGGAAGGTTTGGCAACTCTGCATCAAGCTTTATATTTGATTTCATTTAATCTTATCTTATTTGATTTTGTTTATCAAGTACCAAAATATATATACAACTTAAAGTTGATTTTTTCTCCACGTTTTAATTCTTCTATTCTCATTCCTATACAATTCATACTGGAACTAGTTTCACGTGCTCGCTTATTCGATTCGCTAGCTAATCAGGGGTTACTATTTTATAAATAACGCTCAAAGCGCCACTGCAGGGCGAGAGTAGTCAGAATTTCAAGCTAAACTCGCCCTCACGTTGGCCGTGTGGTTAAGACCAGAGCGGTAAGCGAATACGAGGCAGTTTTCCTTAAATGTCTTCGACGGTGTCATCTCTTCCTTCGAATTATCATAATTCTAGCGAAATTAGAATAGTTGTTGAGTTCATGCAGAATTTTGATTTCTCATGTCCAGTAGTCATACTGACTCTTGTTCCATCAGTAGATAATAGCTGCAATCATTTCTGAAATGTTTTGACTAAAATTTTAAATTAACGATCGCTGTTACTAAAACATTTTAACACGTTGACTGCCAAGTACGAGATAACTCATAGTTGCGTTCTTTTCTAGGACGTCAACTATGAGTTATCTCGTACTGTGTTTACTTGCCATTTTTGTGCAGCTACGATTAAACTCAGAATATATCAGTGCTAATATCGATAGACGGCTTCTGGGAAAAGAACAAAAAAATTTATGCTGGCTTGCATGAACAGAAAATTTATTAAAAAACGAACAAAAAATATGATTATAAAAATTAATTCAAATTCAAGAAATAAAATATATTTTATTGTTTGTGGAACTTCTTAGAACAATCTTCCACACAAAGGGTTGGCTTCTATTTACAGGCTGGACAGAAATAACTCGTTTCTCGGCGTTTTTTTGCTTGGGTACATATACAACATGGCTTTGTTGGATGCTGTTTTTTTTCGGTAGGTGGTAGACTGTCTAAATAATGAAGCTCTTGCAATCTAGTTTTTTTTTTTTTTTTTT
>KK113261.1:149237-166674 GCA_000611955.2 Stegodyphus mimosarum | reverse complement strand
TTTTTTTTTTTTTTTTTTTTTTTTTTTTGGAAACTGATTGAATCTCTTCTCCAATGAACCCGACGACGAATTCTTCTCTGAACTTTATCAGTTTTATTTTAGAAGAAGTTACTTTTTTAAAAATTTTGCGAGCATTGTGTATATACAGGGTGTCCATAATTAAACTTGAAATTCGGTCTGCAGCGAAAACTATACAGCAGAGTTGCATGAAAATTGGGTAATAGTTGAATGAAATGATGGGAATTTTATCGAAGAAAAAAAAAACAATGAGTTTCAAAAACCACCCCTAGGTGGCGTATCATAGCTTTATTGAGAACATATAAATAATCTACAAAAGTTTACAAAACATGCTGGATATGATGTCCACCATTGTCTGCTACCATCTGGAAGCGTAAAATCGCATGCTCGACTGATGAAAGCAGAATGAACTGGGAAATGTTACGCATATGGCGTTGTACGCTTTCTTTAAGATCGGATAGGGATGTGATGGGATCACGGTAGACTATGGCTTTGAGGTATCCCTACAGCCAAAAATCACAAGGATTCAAGTCGAGTGATCTAGGAGGCCAACTTGTAGGAAATTGCGGGCTGATGATTCTGTTGTCACCGAAATGGGGGCGGAACAGTTGTTTCACACAACGGACGATGTGTGGAGGAGCACATCCTGCATAAACACTGTGGTTGCATCACATCGCCTTGCTTGAAGAGCCGGAATAATAGCGTAATATAATGAAGCGTATCGTTGAACGGTGACGGTGCTTGTCACAGCGCCTAAAAAAACGGAGCCACAATGAAGGTTGCAGTAAGGCCGCACCAAACCCTTACATGCGAAGACTGTAATGGAATTTGTAGGAATTGATATGGGTTTGTAGCAGCCCAAATACGGCAATTGTGCGTGCTAACCGTACCTTCCATACGAAAATTGGCGTCGTCGGTCCATAAAATGTTCTATGGCCATTCATCCTGGAGCTCAACTCGCACAAGAAAGCGCAACGCAAAAGTTTGTCGACTATCCAAATCAGCTGGTATGTCGACTATCCAGATCAGCTGGTAAGAGCTCCTGCACTAGCGACAGTTTATACGGATAGTAGCGTAAGATCGTTTGAAGAGTCTTATGAACCGTGGAAGGAGGTTGGTCAATAGATGCTGCAGTACTCCGAACACTAGTGCTGCCGATGGTTTGCGGCATTTAGTGGTGGTTTTTGAAACTCATTGTTTTTTATGGGTGGGGGACTCGATAAAGTTCCCATCATTTCATTCTGCCATTACCCAATTTTCATGCAATTCTGCTGAACAGTTTTTGCTACAGACTGCTCGCTAATTTCAAGTTTAATTATGGACACCCTGTATATCTCTATAATATGTAGCGAAACATTTTCGAGCCATCTAACAGTCCTTCTTAGAGATGAGTAGTACGACAACATTTGATCTGATCGGTCAATGCCAGACATTCTATTATTGTAATCTCGAATTATATTCGGTTTCATAGAAATTTTTCCATTGCGACAGGTGTCTGCATGCGAATTAACTCGCAGATGGCTTCCGCGAAGAGATTTCTGTTACTAAAGCCAACTACGAGGTGTAAGACCTTTTTTTTAAAAAAAAACACACACACATTTGTCATGCTTTTTGATGATAACTATGCACTAACTAGAATTAGAGTTTTTAATAATATAATGTGATTAATTCAAATTGTCATTTTAGGCCAGATTTCTGAAAATTGCCGTGGCAGTCAACGCGTTAAAAGTCTTTAAAAGTTTGAAGTGAAGAGCAAACGTAATAATGAAGCTAGAAATGAGTGTTGCTACCAATTTGAATTCTGAAAAATGATGTTAAGACGTTTAAATTTTTGGTCCATGGTAGAGTCATAGTTTGAAAGTTTCCTTATTTCTTGCTGGTTATAATTAATTACACGCTTGAAGAAGTCATGTGATAAATTAAAGCATAATTATGAAAGGAATCCAATTTTATATCATTGTGTATCTTGAAAATTTTTCAGAAACAATGGAATGTATTACTAATTTCTCTTAGAATCTCATTTTAAAGGACTTACAAACTTTTTTTTTTTTTTTTTTGGCATTGCTGCCACCAGGCCAGTTTTTAGATTCATGGTCCTCATTGACTATTAATTTGATCGGTTTTCGTAGAAATTGTGAAATTATGATGAAATAAAATAAATTTGCCAAAATATTTGTGAGTGTTTTATTTCGACAGATAACGAATATAACTTTATCCCCTTCCTCAAATTTATCTCGAGCTCAGATGTGGTAGAAAACGCAATTTTGAAATTTGTAACCTGCCAGTGTTATAAAGTGAATATGACAGTTTCAGTTCTTATAAATAAAATTTTTTTCTTAATTATTCATGATAAGTAAACAAGTTCTGAATATGTATATCTATTATTTTGTATGAAAATTGTACAAATTAATGATTTTATACATTAGCTCATAGTATGCAATATAAATGTAGTCTAATACAAAAGTGGGGAACCTTTTTTACCAAGGGAGGCCACATTTAAATTAGGCAGTGACAAAAGAGGCCGCATGAGTTGATATAACTATAAATGCGACTTTTATGAAATTATTATAGTTTCTGTATAGTTTGCATTACTTTTCACATGTTTTCCAGAGTTGACGTGAAGCCATTTTCAGAATGTTAGAGGATCGGAAGCTTCGTAACGCTTGAAGCAACCAATGATATTTTTTATTTTCTGTTGTATAAGAGAACAGAATGGTAAAAGAAAGAATAGTTAACTGGGGAAAAAAAAAAAAAAAAAAAAAAAAAAAGTCTGGGAGACGGCTAAAACCTTAAACTTTTCAGATTTCACTTTTATTTAGTTGCTTATTTTGAATAAATGCAACTAAATGAAATGAACATGAGACTCGCAAATTAGAGACAAATTAACAAAGAACTCACACAAGTCTCGTGAATTCCCTACAGCTATAGTATTTCCTTGGGTACATTAGTACTACAGTATTTCCTTGCGTATGCCCCCCTTTTTTACTAATTTTATAGACAGGGGAAAATTATGGAAATAATTTAATTTCTAAAGGACGCGGTTACTGTAAGAACTTAACAAATGAAAAACAAACATGGATAAACTACTAGTAATCATCCCCAAATTATGTCTTTAAAGGAAACTTACATTCGAATAAGAATACGTAATGATATTGACATTACAGTCTCTGGTAAGCTACTTTTCTTTCTACTTCCTTGTAACTTGAAGCGCGCTCTTTCTTACTTTTGTCTCTGCTACTTCTTAAGACTATAAGGTATTTCTCCCGCCTTTTTACAATGCCTTCGTGGTGTAGTGGTCAGCACGCTCGGCGCGTATTCGAGAGGTCCGTAGTTCGAGTCCCAGTGACGGCATTGCTCATTTTTCAGCTCTCCTGCTTCGGAATAACCTAATGTCTCTACAAGCCTCAAATCATTTATAAATAATTAGAGCACGTGAATGTGCAGCTGACTCAACGAAATCTTAATGTCAATTCGTGATGCTGACTCAACGAAATCCTAATGTCAGTTTGCTTCGCTGTGATCAGTTCTTGTATTAAGCTGGCATAAAGTTCAACAGTTAGAAGTGAAAGATTCGGCATGACCTTCGCAGGTAGTCTGAGAGTGTTTGTCAGTAAAACAAAAACGATCACTACATAGATGAAACTATTTTAAAATTTAGGGAAACTCTTTCTCTGAAAGCACTGAGGAAGGGCAAAATTAAGCGAATATCTTTAAAATTACCAGAACTGAAATTTTAGAGGAAAAAATGCGCTAGGAAATACGTAATTATCCAGAAGGTCTGTTATATGATTATTAGCTTTTTAAAGTATTTATGAAAACAGAATAATTGTCTATGCTAAAGTTAGTTGACACCTATGATGATGAAACTACACTCGTGTGCAAAACAATCGAAGCACAATGAAGGAAGTGGTTGTTTTTTATGAAACTGAATATGTATATAGCTCATACACAGATAATAAAATTATTAAAAAATCAAGTAAATAGTACCTGTTCACAACTCACAATAACCCATTGAGTGTTCAACTTAGTAGTTGGTCCAACCGACCCTGGCGGCAACGCATTCTTGAATTCGTCGAGGCAAAGAGTCGTAGAGGTTCCTAATGTAATTCTGCGACACATTCTGCCAGGCATTCATCAGTTGTCGCTCCAGATCTGCGATATTTTGTGGTACCCGAATCTGGCGGCCTACCATGTCTCAGACATGCTCGATTGGTGAAAGGTCTGGTGACCTTGATGGCCAAGGAAGAGTATCAACCACACGGAGACAGTCCACAGATATGCAAGCGGTATGTGGCCTGGCATTATCTTGTTAGAAAATGTCCCCATAATGACGCACCATGAAGGTTAATGCAACCGGCCACAGGATGGTATCAACACATCGTTGAGCTGTTAAAGATGTACGGAGGATGACTAAAGATGACCTGATGTTATAAGAAAAAACGCCCCACACCATCACACTAGGGGTTATAGCTGTATGCCTTTCTAAAACAAAGGCTGATTGGGACCGCTGGCCTCGTCCTCTCCGGCTCAGGCAAACTTGTATGTCCGCAGCAGGTACCCGCGCAAAAGCGCTACCCTAGGATAAAATTAGCCAATTTTCGATTTCGTGTTTTTTCTTAAGCTTTATCCGTCATGGCATAATCTTAGGCCCAAGGGCCAGTTGATAAGCATAATCATGGCTGTGATGTAATCGTAAATGTGCCAAACGAGACCAGTCAGCTACCACCGTGGCTGCCACCCCAAGAAAGAACAAGACAAGTGCAGAGCACAGTAAGGTGTGAAATACAGTTGTCAGAAAATGCCAGTTGCTCGATGATATAACAGTTATAATCAAAAAATTAAACATTAAAACTATTAGCTATGTGTACCTTGAACTAAAGTGGAAAGTGATTTAAAAGTTACGAAAATTAACAGTTACAAAAACTAAGAAGCAGCAAAAGAGACTAATACAGTTACTAGGCAAAAAGACAGGTAATGTGTACTGATAGTGCTGGTGTGGAAAAGATATAATACATGAAATACAATACATAACATAGAGAACATATAAATACATAGTGCACAGATATAAAGCTACGATACAAAGATACAAGCTCCATCGTTACTCTTACAATAATTTACATACATGACATGATATATATATATATTTAAGTACATATTTCTTTTTTTTTCATATACTTTTCTCTCCCCTTATATGCATATTTTATTATAGATATTTTAGCACCGCACGGGGCCTTTTTCTATTTTCATGGGAGCTATAGTCATAATTCAGTACATGAACTGTTGGATTTTGTAGTTTAGGAATTCTTCCAAAAAACTTTTTGGCTAGCATGGCCATGTAATTAGAAATTTCTGGAATATCGTATTCACGGTGAATTGCCGAGTTGCGAACAAAGCACGAACAATTCCCCGCTTGCCTTAGGATTACATTTTGTAGCACTTGCAATTTGTTCAACGAGGTTTTACATGCAAATCCCCAGACAGGGCAGGCATAGGTTAGGATGGAACGTAGCATGGCTTTATAAATGAGTAACTTGTTGTCAACTGAGAGAACGCTATTCCGGGCAATTAAAGGGGCGAGTGTACGTTTACGCACCCGGAACTTGGTAATAAGCTGTGTGATGTGAGAGGACCATGTGAGATAGTGATCTAGGGTTATAGCTGTATGTCTTTGTAAAACAAAGGCTGATTGGGATCGCTGGCTCCGTCCTCTCCAGACACGAACACGGTGATCATGTTCTTCAAGAGTGAAGCGGGATTCATCGCTGAACACTATGCGATCCATTCTGATGGCAGCCATGATTACCGGCTGCGACACCACTTCAGACGATTCCCCGATGTTGTGGCGTCAAAGACAAATTTCTTAAAGGCCTCTGCGAGCGCAACCCGGCCTCAGACAAGCGCCGTGACATGGAGGACGGTACCACGGGAGGTACAGACGTGGCTTTAATGCGTTGAATAGTCGACAATGATACCGTTGAGGCGGTTCGGGCCTGGCGAACAATCATCCTATCTTGCCTCGCATTTGTGATGCTTGGCCTTTCAGAGCCTTCATTTCGTCGGCAATTTCCTTGTAGCAACCATTGCTGCCAATATGTTTGCACAGCAGTGTCTGCACGCTGCAGGAGGCAGCCTATTGCTCGATATGACCACCCAGCTTCACGTAGCCCTACAATGCGACCACTTTCGATGTCGTTTAGTTGTCTGTAAGATTTTCGATATCGTCGTAATGGCATCTTTAGTTGCTTTTTTACGAAATTACAATGGCAGCAACAACAACAAAAAAAAAAAAAAAAAAAAGAATAAAATTTTCCACCTGTTACTGGTTTTATAATTTGCGAATTGCGCAAATGATCAGAGTTGTATACCAAAATGATGAATTGTATACCAAATTTCGTATTTCGTCACGATTGCAAAAATTCGTGTTGGTGCTTCGATTTTTTTTTGCAAAAGAGTGTATATCCGTATATTAATTGTGACATTTATAACTATTTTGCACATTATTCAATTTTTTCCTAATGTTACTGTTGTGTTACATCCGGTTTTTTATAAATTTTTTTCAATGTAGATTCTTTACTTTTGAAGCATTTTGAAAATCTTACTATAGAATGATCTTTCGCTTTGTTTTTTATACTTAAAGTCTAATATTAACGCTTTGGTAGGAAAATTAATTTCATAATAACTACCAAAGAAATACTTTTAGCGGAACATTTGACTTAACATATGTGGATGCTTGCTAAACTATCCAAAAGTCTTACCCGGTTGAGGATGTTCAGCGGGATCTGTTAATCTTTCAGGACTGTTTTTAAAATCCCACCAAGGCCTCATCATTGGTTTTGGAAATTTATCTTCAACGAGACATATGCTGTAAAAAATTGATAAAAATTTGTCGTGCAATAATTAAAAGAAACACCAAATCTCATTTTGCAATGTAATTTACAATTTATGATACGAAATAATTTTTCCCCCATAATGAACCGCACCATTCAGTGAATAATAGAATACAAACTTCAAAATTTAACCGAAAAGTTAATTACTTCTAACAAACATTAAAGAAACTTCAGGGCTAAACTGAAACATTCGTTAGCCTCTGAAATACGCTACAGTGTAATTTTTCACGCTTCAAAAAGAATCCTCATAATCTTCACTTGCTGTTATGAGTTAGCTTTTACTATATAGTATAAACTAGCCGTATTCTACAATGTTGAGTACAGTCGATACTCGTTAAAATGTGCTTATCACATTTCGATGACACCAATCGTTAAATTTTTGGCAATTTATGTCAAACAATGATACGAATTAGTATAGATGCATACACTTATGAAGCTAATCCTGGTTGCCACAGCTTACACGGGCTTTAACTCTTAAACATTTCAGTTTTGAAAATCAAAATATCTTAATTTCATTGGCAATTCTAAAATTTTGTTGCCTCTGAACACTTCCTTAGGGCGCTATCACACATCCATCTATTTCGGACGAAAAACTGTTTCAAACAGTTTTCCTGCCGGCTTTGTCATTGAAAGACAGGCACTCGATTTTTTTAAATCATTCCGAAAATAAATAAATAAATCTGAAAGGTTTCAGATTTTAAATTACGTCCAAAGGGGCGTTTTTAAACATTTTGTATGTTACCTTTATTTATTAAATATTATGTTCTTCGCACTTAAACCATAAAACTAAATTCAAGAGGCATATCGCAAAATAATTTTAAATTCAGTATATCTTTAGAATTTCCGACACACAATCTCACGCGCTGGAGATAAAAATGTTTTTTCTGTATAGTGTTGCCATTCTTCGCTTTGAAATCCTTCAGTTTTTTCATTAAAAATTCGTTAAAGTGTTACAAAATATAAAATCGTTAATAAAACAAATTCTAATTTCAAATTTGAGCTTCTAGATGCCCATATTCGCAATAGGATTACGTCATTCAAAACTGGATGGCTCTAGGTACCGTTGTTTTATCACATTGCGAGAAACATACATACATTTATGCAGATTCTTCATTATTTAATTTCTTTAAATATAATACAGGGCGAAAATATTTCGCGGCAACAATTTGAAAAGTGAAACGGACATTCAGAGTGATTCCACGCAAAATCGCAAAAACGAAAACAATTGTCCTTCGGGGACAAAACCCCTTTGGACTAAAAAAAAAATTCGTAAGCTGTGCTTATTGAACATGACTAAACTTGAATGGCAGTTCGTTTTTGATAGACTTTGTGTCTGTAACTTCCCTTTACATGGTAGTCCCAAAGTGATCCGTATCGACTGGCTGTTTTATATCCTGGGACAAAGCAGAAAAATTGCATTAAGCAGTTCTCATTTAGAAATGTTTTGAACGTGTGATACGGGCTTTACAAATAGTCAAAAAATGAGCAACAACCTAAAACGGAAACACGGATGTGTAGAATCCTTATCCGATCTATCGATGCGGAACGCAATAAGAACTTTTCTGAGAAGCAAGCTCGTCCCAAATGGAAAATGCAAAGAAAAACTGGTTGTTGCCGCCCAGACGGTATAGTGGTTAAGGAAACCTGACTGCAATACCGAAGAGCCTGGGCTCGAATCCCGGAAAAGGCATGGGTGTAAGTGTTCGTCCTTTCATAGGAGGCAATCGTGGCCCATAGGTTAACGGGCTCCGTTACAATCTGTAACTGTTTATAATCTGCCGTTGGGGGAAAAAAAAAAAAAAGCATTTCACTGATTGTAAAATTTTTGTTTTCGCAGAAACTTACTGGAATACCTTTACAATTTTCATCCCAAATACAATGTATCCGTGAACACTCTCTTAAGTGTTACGTTAGATAGTTTACTTTTTCGACAAGGCATTCGAAGTCTGTGGGTCTTAAAAGCCATGCCTTAGCAAAGTACGAGTGTTTGCTAATGAAAACTGAACTGCATTTATCTCGCGCATGAGGAAGGGGATAAAAGTCTATGTAGCAAATTCGTTTAAACCGTCACAGACAGCTGAAACACTCTAATTAGCTCTTAGTAGATGAGACCGAACCACCAACAGACCACTGCTGTTTAATGGTCTTACTCATTCGATCACCGATGAACAATAGTCTTGACAAAACAAATCTGATTAAAGGCCAAAGCACAAGAAATGTTATTTGCGAAGGATGTCTCCTTACACTTTCCAACAGAAAACACAAAAACGATGAAAAGCGATTAATATGTATTACTTTTTATCAGCCTGGATTCATTGGTAAATTTCTGAAATCTAGCAGAAGGGCCATGATGGGCAATGAACAAGACAAAGAATATTGGCTATGGATCAAAGCTCAAAAATTTTTTTTTTGCGAAGGATGTCTCCTTTATTACAGAAAGTACAATATGATGAAAAATGATTAATAAGCAATACTTTCTATCAGCCTGAGTTCATTGGTAAATTTCTAAAATCTTTCGCAGAAGAGTTGACTGAAACTCAACAGTGCAGCTACCACTTTGTGTGAGCATCATAATTAATTCAGAAAGCTTATGTAAGATTCTAAAACTATCATCACTAAACATATTGGAACAAATGAGATGGAATTAAAATATTCCTTAATATTTCCAGCTTACGCCATTTTAAAACTTAAGTAAACGACGATTTAAAAACCTAAGTGATCAATTTATGCTTCTTTTATTATGCTTCATTCTGGGTTTGAGATAATCCTTTTTATATTAAGGTGAAATCAGGATCCGATTAGAATAGTATGGGGACATAAGCACAGCTTTCTTTTATGAGCTCTCACTTTCTTTGTTTTCGTGAAAGAAAACCATTGTTATGAGGGCTTACTGGAGACTTAAGTGCCGGCATTGTGGACCTAGATGGTAGTCAGACCCTGGAGGAAATATTTGGAAATGTGAAATAAAGTTTTGAATTGCTTAGGAGGATGAGTGAATGAATATAAGCAGTTTAAATATAAATTAATATTGCATTTGGAATACTAGAAATTTAATTCAATAAATTTCTTACGTATTATATTTTCAAAGTTAAAAAATAAGCTAAACAGCTATTTTAAAAATTTATGGGCAGTTATTATTAATACATCATGCTACGTATTTATTTTGCAGTCAGCAAGTCGCTGATTTATTTGGAATTTTTTTCCGTTTCTACTAATAAATAATCAATCAGTTAATAAAAAACATCATGTTTTATTAGAATCATCGAGTTCAAGTATAATTAATACACTGTCTTTCAAAACTTAAGCACGCCACAGAAAAATCAACGAAAATGGAAAAGTAAAGCTTTGATTAGCCCCAAATTGCTCATGAAAGTAGCAAACATGAAAGAAAATAAACTTTATACATAACGATTTGAAAACAATACTTAACATTTGTAAATTATATGATGACGTCCGACTTGGGTCATTAACAAAGTGATGTTTAAATGTTAAAACAAACAAAACTTACATTAATAATGTATATGACCCTTCCGGATCTCCACATAAATGTTACAACAATTGCTCATGTTTTCCATGAGGTTGTATGATCTGTCTCAAACACTCCATATAAAACAGCTCTAGATCCTACAATGAACCTGGCGAATTCTCGCACAGGCGTGAATAAATTACCAGCACAGAAGAAGGGTGAAAGCTAATCAAATCTAAAATAGAATAGTGCTCGATTAGCACGTTAATTTACACCTAACAGGTTGACTCTCAAAAACCTAACAGGCGTGATGACAATCCGAAATGGCCAAAAGGCTTACTAGCTTAACAGCGAGGTAGCAACGAAACTTGCGCTGGCTAACGAAAACGCGCTCTGAATAAACTCAATGATTTACCGTTTAAATATTCACTTCTCTTAACTTTAAATTTACATCCTGGCGAGAAAATACAAGGGAAAGTTGAGAGGTTCAGAAAAGATATCAAACTTCAAATAAATTTGTTATGCAGAATAAGGGAAACCTACAAGGTGATCAACTAATGCAGAAGCTAGTAATGGTTCTTCCTCCACCACGGCAGTTTCTAACTGTCTGAGACTGTCTAAATGAGGTAAACGCGCAAAGTCGGTACGCCCGAGAGCATACCAAAGATTTTCAATGGGATTAAGATCGGAGAAATTCGGAGGCCACTCCATACGGGAAATGCTCTCACTCCCTAAGCATTTATTAACGATATTTGCCCGTTAGCGACGAACATTACCATCCATAAGGAGGAAATCAGGACCAACTGCTGCAGCGTAGTCTCACAATGGGGTATAGGACTAATCCCCATGAAGTGCAGCTGTCATAAAACCATCTTTAAAAACATGCATATTCTATTTAAATTCCAGCCTACACCATGATGTGATCACTTATGAATGCGTGTTGTGGAATGATGTCCTCTGTCTCTCTGATACACGTTTCGTGTTCCAGTTTTTCAGTTAAATTTACAGTAGATTTTAACGTGCGGCTGCTTGCTTTGTCTTGATGCAATTCTACTGATTGATGGCATCGTGGGTAAAGAGAAGTTATTTCATATTCAAAATTGGGTGTCAGCTATGTTCCTGATAATATGTGGAGTTGACTTTAACAGTTTTCTGAACTCTCTTTAACTTTTAGTTGTCGTTATATAAAAAAACAGCAACAATATATATCAAAACCAACAATTTTCTTTGAACCACGTTCTAAGATTTTTTTTCTTCTTTTTGATGATAATAAATGGATCTCTTTTTATTGCGGTCTTTTAAATATACTCAAGATTCATCTATTGTGATAACATTTTTGTCCAAATAATTGTTTCTCATAGAGAATTCTGAGGTACGTTTTGCTTTTGGCGATATGACATGGAGAAAGATGATGCCCATTACGTTTCTTCGCCTTGCTAAAAATTCAAATCAGCTTGTTTACTGTTGAATCTGAGCATTTTAATAATTATGCGATTGTCCTTTGATTTCAAAGATTTTCTTTCAAAATTAAAGTTCTTACTTTTGATACATTTGAAACATTCTTGAATATGTATTTTGAACAGTTTTTCTCTTTGAAGCCAAAATTTGACGGTTTTTTCCTTTCTTATCGACAATATCATCTATCATTGCTTTAGGTACCGAAAAATCATGGCTCTCACAGCAATTTTTAATAACTAAAAACGAATAATTTTCTTCGGAAAAAGCACAAACATAGCCTTCTGTCAAGACGTAAAAGAAACACGTCAATGTGGAAAATAAAACAGGCAAATCGACAACCTTGTATTCGGCGTAGAATTTGTAAAATCCCAATCGATTTCCAGGGCAAAACGGGTCCCCCTTCATCAGGAGCAAAAAATTCTGCAAAAGCGAGAAACCCTCAACCGCAGTAGAACGGTGTTTGTAACACCAGGGTACCTGAGCCAAAGGCTCTACCCCTTGTAGAATTTATTTGGTAGCTACGAAAGATGGTACGAAAGTAACTAGCCAATTAAGAACATAAGTATCGGAGATAGATGTATACAAATATTTTTTTTTTAAATTATATGTGTAGAATATGAATTACTGGAATAGTTTATGCTCAATTCGGTCCATTTCAAATTAGCGCTCTTTTTATTTTAATATTGAAATACATTAAATAGTATATAACTTACTCTGAATATTTCTGAAAGAGAATAAAAAAAAGATTTTTTAAAATATTATTTAAAACTTGTACCTGTGTTATTATAAAATAGAGGGGAATAATTTTTTTAATTATCAGATTTTTTTACCTTTAATTTCAACAATACATATCCTAAAACTCTTCCTTAAGTACGCATCGTCTCAAGGAAACGTGTAGAAATGTATTCTATCAGATTTCGACGAAATCTTACTCTTGCAATCCTTAATCCGGCAGTATCGATAAGCCATTAGAGAAAATTAAAAAACAAAATTGGTTCTGAAAAGAGCCTTTTGTAATTAAAAAGTACAATACTAATAAGTTATAAATAACACAACCAAAGCACGTTAGAAGCTAACAAGATTTCGGTAGAATCGAACAAACAACCAATGACTGAAAAGAAAAGGAGCATGCATGGGTGAAAATGTTTTGCCAATTTGTAGTAATGGGATCTGAGTAGCTTCATTCCAAGCTCCTCATGAATCTTGTTGTTTCGAACATACCATTCGGCATTAGTAATTTGGCGAAGAACAAAATTCTGCAAAAGCGAGAAATTCATTCATTCATTCATGTCCGATATTGCCGGACTGCCACTAATTTGTGTGGCGTCGCCGGCTCGTTGATACTTTTGCCTTAAAGGCGCATGACAGTAATTTTGCAGACGGGTATTCAGAGGATCAGGTACAAGGTAGTAGGGGGGAAGGCAGCCGTGCGCCGCAAGAAACAAAATACCAGGAGAGGCAGATGAGAAGTAAATCGGATGGAAGAATACATGACATAATAATACATGATACAAAACGAAATATGATACATGATACAAAAGGCAATTAATTACATGATGCTACTAAACAATAAAGTATTTATAATCAGTGAGGGTATATCCTTTACAAATCTAAATGTAGGTATAAATGAATTTATGATAATATCATAAAGAGATTGAGAGGTGTGCAAATTGCTTTAGGTCGGAAAGTTTGAGTCGCGGGTAAGGTGGGCCGCATAAGGTCTGATATTTCTATCTTCGAATAAAATTTCATATTTGAAGGTATCAAATTTATCTAAGAAGGGGCAGCTCTCTGCTTTATCAAAAAATCTTTTATTTTGCTTCTTGAGGAAGTCAGTAATTAGTTCTATTCTAAGATCATTGTGTAATTTGCGATTAGACACATAATAATGTGCCTGCGTGATTTGGCGTAAATATTTATTTTGAAGAATTTGTAGCTTCTGAATATCTTTATCTCGAGCTGTTGCCCAGGCAGGTGATGCATACGTGAAAATGGGCCTAATAATTGCTGTGAAGATATGTCTCTTTCTTATCAGATCAAGGCTTGAAAATTTTCCGATAAGTGGCAATAAATTACGGATAGTAGCAGCCGCTTTACCTCTTACTTTATTGATGTGGTCTTTCCATGTGAAAGTGCTATTGATCGTGACTCCTAAATAATTAGCCTTTTGAACTATTGGTATAACTTTGTTGAGTAGCTTGAGGGTAGCTGCACTTGGGATGCGTTTTCTTTTACTTTGAATAAGTAACAATTGTGATTTTTGTGTATTTATCGATATACGCTATTTGGTACACCAGAATTCAAGTTGAGGCATGGCATTTTGAAGTTTCATAACTGCATGATCGATGCGTAGTGACTTAGTAGCAAGAGCCGTATCATCGGCATAGCAACCTATGAAGCTCTGCGTATCTTTAAAAATATGTGGAAAGTCTGCAACATAGAAGTTGTAAAGAATCGGACCTAAAATGGAGCCTTGGGCTACGCCTGCCCTCAATCGTTTGCTGGTGGAGTGATCGTTCCCAATATTTACAAAGAATTTGCGATTAACGATGAATGAATTAATGAGAAGAATCAGATCTTTTTCGAAATCCATATTAATGAGCTTGAAGATCAACCCCTCATGCCAGACGCGGTCGAAAGCTTTCGCCACGTCTAGCATGAGTAAGGCCACCTTTTGATGATTGTGAAGCGCAGCTCCAATAAACTCATTAAGCCTTAGTAGTTGTTTAGTAGTGGATAGTTTCTTGCGAAATCCGAATTGCTCAGATGGAAGCTTGACTAAATAGGGTTCTATTCTGTGCAAGATGATTCTTTCGTAAATTTTTCTAACTCCTGGAAGAAGACTTATGGGCCTGTACCCGTCTGGTTTGGTTTGATCTTTTCCTGGCTTAGGAAGTAGTATAACTTTTGCAATTTTCCATTTCATAGGGAAGTAATTTTGAGTAATACACGCATTGATGATGCTAGTGTATTTAGTTATGATATTATGAGGCATCATTTTAATAGCAATATTTGTGACTTGATCATAGCCAGGGGCCTTGCGGTTTTTAAGTTTTCTAATAATTTCTTTTACTTCATTTGGATTAGTGAGCTTCGGTTTATTCCTTGGACTGGGAGTATCAATGTAGTCTTTGACAAAATAGTTAATATCATAAGCGAAGTCTGGGTCGCATGGATCCATATTTGGTACGAATTGACTTTCTAAGTGCTCGGCCATAATATCCACTTTATCCTTATTTGTTAAAGCAATTCTGTTGTTTCCATATATGGGTTTATTGCATACAGGTTTCGTTTTCAGACTTCTAGCAAAAGACCAAAAGGCGTTGTTGGGTTCGTTAAATTTGGAAATTTTTTCGTTCCACAATTCTTTTCTAAATTTAAAAATTTCTTCTTTAATCTGTTTACTTTTATTATTAATTTCACGCTTGATCCCAGGGTCCCAGGAAATTTCTCCATCGTTTCCGGAGCCTATTGCGTTCTTTAATCATATTTCTGATATATTTAGGTAATCTTTCAGTATTCTGATCGGTTGAGACATTTTTTGTAGCATAGTTATATGCATTTAATAAGCCGCTAGTCAGTGAATCAATGGCATGGTCAATATCGTTACTGTTACTGAGTCTTTCAATTTTTGGCGGGTGAAGAACTAAATATTCGCTATATTTATTCCAGTCTGTGATAGCACGAAATTTAGTTTCATAAGGTTTATTAGTACCAAGTGTTGCAATTATGGGCACGTGATCTGAGCTGAGTTCTGTTTTTACTTCAAGATACATTGGTATTGCTGCAGTAGCGAGGATGATGTCCAAAATATCGCCTCTTCCGGCGTTTGCAGGTAAATACGTATATTCCGCTGGTGCGAAAAAGTGGATTGGGTTGTTGTTAATATAATCCAATAGTTGCTCGCCATTACAATTCGTCTTTCGGCAGCCCCATTCTGTGTGTTTCGCATTTCAGTCGCTTCCTAAGATGGATTTCTTATCTGCAGAAAGAAGGTCCGTAAGGACAACTTCATCTAAACGCTTCGTAGGTGCATTGTAAATTGAACTAAAATAAACAGTGCCGTAGAATGGGAGAAGTACTGAAACTGTGATAATTTCGCAGCCGTTATCTCTGTGTTCTTTAATATGGCAGGCTTGTAGGGACCTTTTAGTAAAAATAGCGACCCCCCACCTTTATGACTCAAACGATCACACCTAAAGCAATTATAATTTGCAATTTTTAAATTATTGCTCGGACAGGCATGTGTTTCCGAAATTAAGGCTATGCCAATATCATATTCAATTAGAAAATTCTGAAGTTCATAAATTTTATTTATTACACTGCGTGCATTCCATATCATGATTTGATTTGGGGCTCTACTCGTGCATTCCATATCATGATTTGAATTAGGGCTCTACTAATGTTGTGTATCCCCATTATTTGTAGTGTGGTTGGTGGCATTCTCAGGATTGGTTTTAGCTATATCTTTGATATGTTGAGTAAATTGTAAGAAGCCTGCGCTTCTGATTACTGTTACAAGCTCAGCTAAGTCGTTAAAAACTTTTTTTGCTTCAGTAATCGTATCGGAATATATGCCATTGGCTAAAGCTTTTGAATATGTTTTTCCTTCAACAACTCTGTTTTAGAAGGTTTGAGGCTTATCTGATTTCTTTTTAGGGAATTTTTCACACCCTTTGAAACTTGATGTGTGAGATAAACCACAATTTGCGCACACAGGGGGTTTCTCCTTGAAAAGCGAAAAAACGAACGTCGATCATATTTATACCCACAAGCGATCAGTGGAAGAGCCGATAGCGCCATCTATCGGCAGAAATCGTAACTAAAAATGAAGGGTTAAGTTAGAAGAATTTTGAAGGCATTACGCAAAGCTGGACTGGAACAAGTCATTGACTAAACAGGATAAATTTTTGTGAATGTGAAAAGCTTCAAGAAAATCCAATTCCTTAATAGAACCAGCTTTCTGGATAATTTTAGCAGAACCCAAATCAAAATTGTGATTGAATTTCCAACTATGATTCGCTATTGAAGATTTGTTAATTTCGCCTTTTCGGACGTAAGATTCATGTTCTTTTATGCGAAACTTTAATACGCTTTTCGTTTGGCCAGTATAACTTAAGCCACACTGACACGATATGCTATAAATTCCCCAAGAGTTAAAGTCAGAAATGGAATCGTTAAGAGCCGAAACTCGGATTTTATTTATAAGCGAGAAATCAACTTGAAAATTAAACTCGTGTAAAATCCGTGCAATTTTGTAACTGATAGGAGGATGAAATGGAAGCGCAACAAGGTTATTAATGTTATTTCTGACATCAGAATGTGTTTTACAACGAAATAAAAATAGCATTGCCAAACATTAAATACATTATTCCGATTCCAAAAATTCATGGAAAGTCATTTCAACTGTTCCCATCTTCGTACGACTTTAATCAATCGAGATATTAATGAAACACTCTGAAAACACTAATTTTTCGCACTCATTTTTCCGAGTGGCAACAGTCTCGTGCGTTGAAGATAAAAATGCTTTATTTCGAAAAAGGTTGCTACTGTTCGCTTTCAAATCGTAGATGCTAATCAAAAATTTGTAAATTTTACAAAATCTAAT
>KK113261.1:130401-149194 GCA_000611955.2 Stegodyphus mimosarum | reverse complement strand
TATATATATATATATATATAAGAATGTCTGCTTATTTGTTTGTTTGTTTGTTCTCGTTAATGATTTGTGACCAATTATGATCCGACTAAAATTGAATATGTGTGAAATATTGGATGGAACTAGCGCTTTTACGACCATTTCATTAGAAAGACGCAAATCATTAAAAACTGCGTGCCATTGTTGCTGATATAATGAGAGAGAATTAGTTTGCTTTTCTATCGAAATTTTTTATGTGCGTTCCATATCGCATCGCCATATACATTACCCTCGATCTAATTTAACTGACATCGTGTACTTCTGCTAATAACAGTATAATAATGCAGGTATCTTAAATTATGTGTCTTAATTCTCAGATCATCGACAAATTTTTCGTAAGGTCATTTTGAATGAATAAATGTACGAGGGTTGGAACTTTAATAGTGGCAACTATTTATTTACAAGGAATACAAAAGTGATTCATGTCACCATATTTTACAGTCCTTCAATATAGTCGCCAGCATTGTGTACAACCCGTTTCCAACGATGTGGAAGTCGCAGAATTCCTGTAGCAGCGCCTGTTTTGTTGATAGTTTGAATGGACCGGTCTACTGCCGCAAGAATCTCAGGAACAGTTTGGAAGCGAGTGCCACGAAGTGGTTCCTCCATCTTAGGAATTAAGTCATAGTCACAAGGGCTTAGATCTGGGGAGTATGGTGGATGGTAAAGCACTTCCCAGCTCCATCGCTTGAACAAATCAGTCACAGTTTGCGCTGCATGCGGTCGAGCATTGTCATGCAAAATGAGAGGAGCGTTCTGCAGAAAGTGTCGCCGTTTTTTTCTCAAAGCTGGTCGGAGATTGTGCTCCAAAAATGAGCAGTAATACTGCGCAGTAACGGTCTGCTGTGGGGGAACGGTATGCGTTAGGATGACACCATCACAGTCGTACACGAGAATCACCATAACTTTCACATTGCTGGGGTTCTGACGAAATTTCGAACATCGTGGTGACCCGTGATGACGCCATTCGTTTGATTGGCGTTTCAGTTCTGGCTGGTACAATCGGGCCCAAGTCTCATCCAGCGTAATGATACGGCGTAAAAAAGCATCTCCTTCGCGCTCATAGCGCTCCAGGTGGGTTCGGGCAGCATCGTATCGTAGCCATTTCTGCATTTCCGTCAATTGATGTGGAACCCATCGTGAAGCAATTTTTCTCATGGACAGGCGTTCCTTCAGAATGTGCAGCACAGTCGTAGGCGCTAATCCTGTTTGTCCGGCCGGCTGACGAATCGTTTGGCGGCAATCACTGTCCATTAGTGCGGCAACAGCTTGCACGTCTGCATCGCTGACACTCGGACGACCTGGCCGCAGCATGTCTGCCACGTTTGGGTGTCCTTCATTGAATGCTTTCACCCATCTTGCTACGGTTCTGTAAGGCAATGCAGATTCCCCGCAAGCCTCTTGAAGCCCTTGATGACACTGTCGTGCTGTACGACCTCTGGCACATTCAACTTTTATCCAACATCGTTATTCTTGTTTTGAAAACATCCTGACAACCCTTACTTTAGACCGTGAGCTAATACAAGGATCCGTTCTTCGCGTCACCCCGCATGCGCGTGACGTAGGCAGGACGAGTCTTTTTGCTGAGAGGTAAGGTAGGTATGTAGTTCACGTGTGGTATACGCGATATTCTTTGGTTTTGTTGCGTAGCGTTTTTTCAGCTGTGTTGCCACTATTAAAGTTCCAACCCTCGTAATAAATAAAAAAATCACTGTCTGTAAAATCTTTCGTTTGTTTTATTTGTTCTATAACATCCTGACACTTCCGTTAGTAATATTACGTTATGAAAACCAGCGATTCTTAAATTAAAAAAAGATAGCCTACCGTCTTTTTTTTTTTTTTTTTTTCTCTTTTTGTTGCGGCTATGCGAGTTCAAAGAAGATTGATTTCGTTCCACTGATTATCTATCGTAACAAGATGGAAAGTAAAAGAAAAAAATGCACCAGACTATTGATCCACTTCCAAAAAAGTCGTCTGTTTATTTAATAAGGTCATGTATTGCAATAGATGCAAAGAATCAGGTCAAGAATGAACCTTTAAAAATGTATCACTTTTTACTTGTTGGTCGAATTTCTTTCGCCAGTCAACCGGATGTCAGCATTCATACTTTCCTCTTGTTTTCGCGAATACCTAAAACTTCCTTATTTACAACCTTATTAAATGGCAGAAATCCGCTTCAGAGTGAAAAAGAACAATTTTGGTGTGAACTAAATAGCTCTAAAGATACGAGATTCAATTCGCGTTAAAAACAAAAAAAGTCAAATATACCGAATTTCCATTTCCGCTTAGATTTTTATATTTTTAGAAAGATTTGACGGTTACTAACAGAATTAAAAAAAACGTTTATATCCTAGTGAGATTATATATTTAAATTACATTCAAATACAGAGTTATGCAAGTTTTTTAGATGAAATACACTTTTTGGGGGGTTTATGTAAACCCAGAAGTTGCAAAATCTTATTATTATTATTTTTTTAATGTTCCCATAAATATCAGTTTTACTTAATCACATGTATACTTTATAGTGTATCTTACCGCATTTCCTCTCCCTTCTTAATTGCAAACTGAATTTCAGATTATACTCTGCTACTTCCAAAAGCTTACCATTAAAGCTTCAAAAATTTTAAAAATATTTAAAAGATTGAAATGTATAAAAATTCAAATTGAAAAAAAAAACTAAAATTTAATCTTGGTATGCAGCTTTCAGTGTAACTGCTGAAGCGTTTTTAAGATAAGCAGCAGTGGTATGTCTGCTAATTTAAGAATTGGTTCCCCAAAAAACAAAAGTGTAGACTGTAATTATATTTAAAATCTAGCTGTTCAAAATTTCGAAGCCAAACGTCAGATACGAAAAGTAGCTGTATTATTTCGTTGCAAATTAACAGCACGAGAAGGCTTGTGAAGTAAACTTTTTTACAAAAGTAAAAACTAAATTACTGAAGATCTAGCTATACATTTATTTCAATGGATAACTTGTGCCGAGGCTTATAGTAAGAGTTTTCATGAGGTAACAATTTTTATTGTCCCAGGATATCAAATTTGCTTACTGAAAACAAATAAACATCTGTTCGAAGCATATTAAAAATTTGCTATTTATTATTATTATTGATAGTGTCTTTAAGGACATAATTTTGTAATTTCTTAAAAATTCCGAATTTTTTTCATTTATTTTTTATTTCGTTATCACTAGGATATAGAAATCTGATCCGAACACCACATGACTTTCTTCTACGACCTATTAAATTATACACACTCTTTGCTGCACATCATTTATTTTCTCGAATTCCATTAGAGATATATTTCTCATTCAATCAATTCAGTTCTCATTTCGCAGCAAGGCAAAATACATAAAAACTCAAAAGATCTTCACATTAAAAATCGTAAGAAACAGAAAAACTTAAAACATCAAATACAGTTAAAAACAGGTTTAAAAAAAAAAACTTTTGCAATTAAAATTAGAGTTTTTACCCATAAACAAGCAATTCGGCCAATGGGCAGAAAGAGAAAATTTCTGGCGCACAAAAATTTAAAGCCGACTTTTGTTTCCCCTTAACAAAAAGACACTGAAGTTGGTGCACCAACTGGACGTAATTCTGTATACTACTAAGTGTTTCAAATGTAAGCAAACAGCCGCCACGTTAGGCCTAGCCACTATTCAGAGTTTTAAATGGTTGATAATCCTATAACTAGTGTATGCAGATTAATTAAAGGTATAAAAACCTTAACCGGAACGTAAGAACATTATAATTCAATCACCTTTAAAGCAAAAAATGCACAATTTATCAACATATAAGAATAAAAAGCAGAGTTTACTCAGACAAGTATGAGTGTGGGTATACGATTGGCGAAACCGTTTAAAACAAAAAAATGGAAGGTGGGTAATTGCATGTTTTAGTAATCCCATACACAAAATTTGAACATTCTACCGCTAATGGTTTTTCAGTTACGCGAGATACATACTTACGTACGTACGTACATACATCAAGAAAAAAAAATCTCTTTTGAATCCATTTTAAATACGTTTTATAATCCGTTTGGTAAAGTAGACCTTTATTCTGTTCTTAAGTACAGATGTCGGGGTAAAAAAAAGTTCAAATTAGTTCAAGAACGGTCAAAATGGGATATTTTGGATATTTTCGTTGAAATATGACACCCAAAAGTTTTCGCGATTACAATATTTTCTTTATTTCACACAATGAAGTAAAAATACGAAAAAAAAAATGGGATTTCTAGTAGGACTTGATGTGAAGTTTTAGGCAGCTCTATAGCATTTGTCTTGATGGAAATATTTTTGAAAATTCTGTTAAAAAGCCAATATTTTATTTTTAAAGTACCTGAAATTTAAATTATTTATAGGTGTAAACTTTATTCAATTATTCATACCTGTAAACTTTAGGAAAATTTGGTGCTATATAAAATGGTCCTTCGTTCAAGTTGCTTAATAACCTGAAAGAGGAAAGTCATTACTATTATATTTTTTATTATGTGTAACGCAAGTTACTTAATCACTTTAAACTATTTAAAAAAATATTGGTAATATATCATATTTGCTGATTTTTAACATCTTTATGCTACCCTATAGTTTAATTTGTTATTATTATTATTATTATTAAGTTTCTTTATTGTTTTTGTTCCTCCCCCTCAGGTTTGAAAATATTCATATTTTGCAGAATGTATATTTCCTGATCACTCCATTCTGAAATTCTTTCTACTAATTAAAGCAATCTCTCTTTTGTTCTGAAGATAATGAATCACATACTTGGCTTCCTTGCATAAAGGTTTTTCATTAAGCCTGGGCAGTTATTGCTAGATATGGATCTTGAAAAGCATTTACTATTTTACTAAGATCTTTTCCAAGCATGTTTACATCAGTTTCAGAGTTCCAGAAGGTACTGGTCTAGGGGAAGATCCTGTTTTGCAGAAAATTAATTAAAGGTTGCTAGTTCGCAAGGAGCAAAGCCATCGTATTTTTACATCTTCCCCATATGTAAGATAAAAAATATGTAAATCAAAATTATAATTTAAATTAACCCCTAATTCCCCTTAATTCTCTGCCCCTGTTTAAAAATTTAATTGTAATAACTTCTCTGGATTGTGTCATTTCTAGATCATTCCATTTTGCATGGCCCGCGCAGCGCTGATGACGTAATAATTGGAAACTGAAACTTTCAACTCAAACCAAAACTTTTATCTTCGCATGCTACCATATTGGCTAACTTAAGCACTTCAGTTGCTCTCTCTTCGCTGCTTGTTCGCTATTTCGTTGTGCACGCTTCCTATCGCAATACTTTCCAAAATGAAAATGTTCTTGAATAGGCACAACTAGAGCGCTAAGTGATTGTGGTCATAAACGTCAGCTGGAAAATAAAAATGGAATTAAAACCGCCTCGACTGCAAGTTTCTTTATTTTATATAGCTATTATGCATGGACGCTGCTCCGTCTTTTTTGTTGCATTTTATTATTTCATATATATATACACAAATCAAAAAGGAAATGTCGAAACTAAATTGAAAATTTTTGTTCCTTCTTTATGAAGGTTTAACCATTATATATTCGTTATATCAATTATATATCATCATATAGTCGTTATAACCTTTATATATTCGTTCATTATATATATATATCATGATAACTGAAGCACAATTTTGGAGTACTGATATAAGGACACTTAGATGTAGATGCGTATAAATGCTGATTGCGAAGATACTTGATGCTTTGAACGTCCATCCATTTTGCAGAAGAAGCAGTGGAGCCAAATTAAATTCCGTATTTATTTAAACTCTCATTTGTGGCCACAATTCACTGGGCAGCCCAATCGTGCCTATTTCCACAACATTTTACAATTTTGACACTATAGCGATAGAAGCGATCAAAGCAGCACGTACATGATTGCAGCAAAACGTCTGGCCAGAAGGAAAGCAGAAGCAAAAGTGACGACGCAGTTCAGAGAAAGGAGGAAGGGAGTCAAAAATTTCAGTTTTAAGTTTTGGTTTACAATTTGGTGATTGGTCAAGAGACATCTGCATTAAGCATTACGTAAGATCGCATAATTAATTTGAATGACGCAGTTTAGACTTGTAACGCTATTTTTAAGACAGAGAAGTGAAGTTCCCAAATTAAATAAAAAATAAAAGTGGTTATAGCCAATTAAAATTAGAAGTTCGCTTTCATATTCTTTATCTTACATATTAGCCATAGTCCCTTAATTCTTCATTTGAAGTTTGGGTATTTGCTTACGTTCTAAAAATAGCAGCTGCTTTGATAACTTTCCTGGATTACTCCATTTCTAGATTAATCCATATCCTATGATTTTTACATAGCGATGATGATATAGCTAATTCGGAACTTCAAATTTCCGGAACCGAAACCTTTCTCTTAATAATCGCATAAGCTCTTAATGATTGGATATTGCCCTTTCTTGGGGGTAATTGCGTGCTCTGATTCTGTTGCCGCTGTGAACGGTCAGCACACAGGTGCAAACAAGAACGACAGAGGTACAATTATTTTCGACGCACTTGGCTTTTCATTTTAAAATATAAATCAAAATTAAGAATTTGAAATGGGCATATTAATTTCATGCAAATAAGCTCAAAAGTAATATTACTTTGAACTCATGTTACAAAACTACTACTTGCATGCTTTTATAAAATCTAACCTGACAGCAGTTTATTTTAAATGATTCTTCTCCAGTTTATTTTACCGTTTAGGAATTTATATTTTTTTAATAGTCTCCAGTTAAAAAGTGTTTAGTAAATTTTTAGTAAATCTTTAGTGTATTAAGAATTAGGAACAATTCTGCTCAAATTAGTTATACGAGAAATTTTAGATATATTCAATGATTTCATTTCTTCTCAAAAGTCTAATAGTAATTGAAAGGAACAAAACATTTAAAATTAACTTTTTTCTATTCTTTTAATTCTAAGATAACTCCCCCTCCCTCTGTTTTGTAAGCCTTTCTGCATAAAGAATGTATTTCATGAACTAGAACGAATTTCCTGAAGAGAAAGGATTTGTTGGTGACGTTATTAACCCCACTTAATAAGAAAAAGGAATACTATCATACATTAATTAATTTAATTATTTTATATCCTCTCTCTCATATTAAATGAACTTCTTAAACTTTTGCTTTTGAGTGGTGACATTTTCACACATCGCCATTAAAACAATTTGAAACAACTTTTTTTTTTTTTTCTGTTGCCAAAATCAGAACTAAAATTTATCGCTCTTAGCCCAGTTTGCAATTCGAAACAGCTAACTTTTTACTGTTGCCGGAATTAGAGCTATATACATTGTTCTCAGTCATGGAGGTTAGAATAGATCAGGGATGGGCAAACGTTTTCGTTCGCGGGCCAAAAATCGAAAAAAAAAAGTTCGGCGGGCCAAGGTAAATTTTTCTAAAATTTTAAAAACATATACAAGTATTACAATTTAAATATGTTAATGAGAAGAATGAAATTGCGCTTTCATTTTTAAAAGTTTCTTACATTGAGGTTCGAAGTGAGATGTACTGATTCTAAGGAACGAGGCTAACTGCTCATCTGTTACTCTACTTCTTAAATAATTCTTTCTAAGGTTCATTGTTGAAAACACTTGTTCATATATATAAGATGAAGCACACATAGCACTGATTTTCTGGGCGTGAGATATTAAATTCGGGAAACTCCCTTTCGATAATGATGTTATACTCTTTGAAGACTGCTACAGCTTCATTGCAGATGAGACACACTGGTTTATCTTTTACAACTGTAAAAAATATTTCTAGGTCCATTCATCATTAAAAGCATGGCATTCTGAATCAACTTTACGTTTTTTAGTAGACATTTTGGAGTTGAAATATTTTACGAATAATCCAAACAAGCACTAGCTACGCTATACTTTTAACAACTTCAAAACCACTATTCACAATGATGCTATATGTCCGCAATCTTTCCATACGCAATTAATAATATTAGAATTCGCGACAAAAGAAAAGACCGCTGGCTGGAGCTGAAAATGCGCAGTCTGCCAAATGTGAGGTCTGATTCACTTATATTGAATTCACATACCTCTCCCCGAAAAACAGATAACGATTCTTAAGCCAATCTACAGCATAACTACCAAAGTACTTCCGCGTTTAACACTTTACCGATTGAAAGGTGTTTGTGCTTGCTATTTTCATCGATTTATGTTTTGTAAAACAAAAATAGAGACAG
Source organism: Stegodyphus mimosarum (assembly GCA_000611955.2). Lineage (NCBI taxonomy): Eukaryota > Metazoa > Arthropoda > Arachnida > Araneae > Eresidae > Stegodyphus > Stegodyphus mimosarum. Next base: position 140,965 of record KK113261.1, on the reverse strand, counting down.
TAAAAAGATCGTCAATAATTTGAACAAAAGGAAGAAAAAAGTAATGTTTAAACAAAGTAGAAAAGGAGATGGAGATATAATATTTAAATATATATTTCTTTTAATTTGCCTCAGACCGGCAAATTAAGATTCTATCCGCGGGCCGGATACAGTCTTCCAAGGGGCCGGATTTGGCCCGCGGGCCGTAATTTGCCCATCCCTGCTCTAAGTATTAAAATTAAACGGGAAGATGAGTAACATGCAACCAGTGCCGATTAGAATGTAAACAAAACCAACCAATCGCTTGCGGCAGCGACCATGATAAGTGGTGACGCCATACCGTAACGTTTCATGGCTTCATTTTCATTGCACCGAACATATGGAGGTGGGTTACTCATCTATTCTAACCTTTATAATCTCAGTCCAGTTTTCCCTTGAGAAATATTTCACTGATAAATAATTCGTCTTTATGCGATAATTAATGAATAATATTAAAAAAGAATAATAACAATAGATTACACAATAAATTGTTATAGTTACGTAATTCTGTCCCTACAAATTATTCAAAATTTTACAAATTAATATGTTAAAAAGTATTTTGAAGAATAGAAGAAAAAAAAAAAAGAAAGAAAGAGCAAACTAAAGGATTTTATTGGTTACTGTGATTAAACCTATTATTTTAAATAAAATCTCTTGACGCCCATTGCAAGACAACACATGCTATGATTGGAATTTACTCACGGATACATACATCTTCTGCATCAGATGTTTGATAACCGCAACTCGAAAAAAGAATGATAAATTCTAAGTAGTCATCATGGACTTTGATCTTAACAAAGATTGCAGGTTTGGAGAAAGAAGAATGCAATAAAATTGCAAAGTTAACAATACGCATAGCAGAAAAAAGGCTGAGCAATCTCCGCTGTTACTAATCTACTTTCAGATTACCATCCTCATTATCTGCTTTGTATTGTTCGTAAAATCAAGTTGAGTAGAAACGAAACCAAGAACGAAACTCTAAGAGAGATAATTTTCAGTAAAAATTATGTGTTCTACATAATTTTCTATTTGAAATTGTAATAAAATAACTTACAATTTATATATATATATATATATATTTATTTTTAAACTCTTCGAGGTATTGGACTGTAATAAGTTTTCAAATTGCAATTTCTCTCTTCGTCTTCGCAAATTATACCATTATCAACTTTCAGTATGTGAAAGTTATGCTGCTTCAAGATCATCTGATACTCACTTCAATCCAGAGACGCTCCAAATTCGATTTGCGAAACTCTCTCATTTACCAGAGTTATCTTTGTTTTGTATTTTGCAATATTTTCCATTCTCCATAAGTGCGTTTTGGCATATTCCAATTAAAAGAGATTAATGGATGTATCGCCTGGTAAAGGCAGTGATTTTTAAATCTAGCAACTCGACATAATCCATTCTTTATTAAAATAATCTTGTGGTGTACCATTCCAGATTCATAAAAAGTAAATTAATATATGTGTAATTATGTAAATTAATATATGTGTAATTAATATATCTGTAATTATGTAAATTAATATATGTGTAATTAATATATCTGTAATTATGTAAATTAATATATGTGTAATTAATATATCTGTAATTATGTAAATTAATATATGTGTAATTAATATATGTAAATTAATATCCATTCTCGTACTGGGCTCAGTGAGCTCAGTTTCTTTATTCTTATATGTTTGTAAATTGCGCATTTTTTGCTTTAAAAATGATTGCATTATATTGTTCCGGTTTAGGTTTTTATGCCTTTAGTTTACCTGCATATTATAGTTGTAGAATTATTAACAATTTAAAAGTTGTTTAAGTGCGGCTAAGCTTAATTTGTTTTGCTATAGGGGCCATATTTATTTACATTTGAAACTTTAGCAGAGTAGTGGATTTGTTGCCAATCTACAGAAACTAAGCTTCACAACAACAAAATAAAGTCTTCTTTTACTACTGCGAATTAAATTATGCTTAATCCATTCTGGAACTTTTTCGTCGAAATAAGTGTTTAAGATTTACTTCGTAATTTTTAATATAGATATTTTGAGTTTTTATGTAGTTTTGCTTTCTCGCGAAGTGAGAACGGAATTAACTGAATGAAAAATGCTGAATCGTCTGTGAAAAAACTGTTCCCTTCTTTTTTTTTTTCTTTTTATTGCTTTTATACCTCGTTTCAGATTTATCGTAATATTTGAATAGAACATGTGGCAAATATTAGATAATTCTTCGTATGATATACACAGTTTTTGTGCATTCTGAGTTATAAAATGAATGAGATGTAAACGCTGTAAAGTGAACCTAGCGCTAGCCTAGAGTGTCGCTGTGGTAAACAAATATAGTGTATTTTAAAGAGTGCATTTATTCTATTGTGGTTTATGTGCTATCGATGAAGTAGATTTAATTCAATCCGATAAGTTTAAATGAAATGCAAAATGCGTATAATTTAATATCCCGTACAAGGGAGTCATGTGGTGCATACACTAGATGTTTTATGATAAACGGTTACAAAATTACATTTTCACTCAAACCCTTAAAATTCTCATTGTCGTGCTACTGCGCTGACAAATTTTGAGGATAACAAAATATTTTGTCATATCTGAATAGCTACTTTTGGGACAGCATATCTGATAAAAAAAAAGTCTTTTGATTTCTGTATAATATTTTCAAAAAATTGATGTCTGTACCACATGGCTTCCTTGTGTGGAATATTAAATTTTGCATATTTTTTCTTGCATTTCATTTAAACTTATTGCATTGAATTAAATCTATTTCGTCGATAGCGCCTAAACCACAGCAGAACAAATGCCCTTTTTAAATTCACTATATTTGTTTACAATAGCGACACTCTAGCGCTAGCTTCACTTAACAGCGTTACATCTCATTCATTTTATAACTCAGAATAAAAAAAATTCTATCATCTGAAGAATTATCTAATCATTGCTACATGTTCTATCCAAATACTATAATAAATCCAAAATGATGTATAAAAGAAATTAAACAATAAAACAAAAAAAAATAAAAAAAAAAAAAAAAAAAAAAAAAAAAAAAAAAAAAAGAAGAAGAAGAAGGAAGAAAAAAAGAAAGAAAAAAAGAAATAGTTTTTCAGAGACAATTCAGAATGTCTCATTCACTTAATTCAGTTCTCACTTCGCGACAAGGCAAAAATAGATAAAAACTCAAAATATCTGTGTTAAAAATTACGAAGTAAATCTTAAACACTTATTTCCTGGAATAAATTCCAGATTGGATTAAGCATGATTTAATTCGCAATAATGAAAGAAAGCGTTATCTTTGTTGGTGCGAAGCTTCGCTTCTCTAGATTGGCAGCAAATCCACTATTCTTCTAAGTTCCAAATATAAACAAATATGTCTGCTATAGTAATAATAATTAGGTGTAGCTACACTGAAATAACTTTTAAACTGTTGATAATTCTACAAATTTTGCATGCTGATTATAATTCAATAAAAGCACATTTTACAAACCTATAAGAATAAAGAAACTGAGCTCACTGAGGCGAGTAACAGAGTGAATATATCTATATATACATACATTTATATACTTTTGGTGAGGTCGATTGCAACCAAAATAGGAGGTGCACATCTACATGTTATAGCAGTCCTATATACAAAATTTCAACTGTCTGAGGCTACTCGTTTTTGAGTTATACTCTATACGCGATATATACGTACGTACGTACGTACAGACGCCAGAAAAAATTATCTTCAGAACCCATTTTAAAACAGTTTTATAATTTTTTGAGGGAAAAACAGTCCTTTATTCTGTCCTTGCGTACAGATGTTACGCAAAAATATCGTTAAATTGCATTGGATAGTGGTCAAAATGGATATTTTCATTGAAATATGATATCCGAAACTTTTCGCGATTACAGTACTTACTTCGTACAAGGAAGTAAAAAGCAGAACATTACCTTTGAAATAATATGGTGGTTTATTCATAACTAAACTGTAATAAATTTAACATCACCAATATGGGGCAAAAACATAAATACATTTTAAATCCCTCTATTATTGCAATTACAGTTCATATTTATGGTTACGAATGTTCGCATGTTTTCTGGTTCTGTGACAAGTTTTGTTATGATATTCTAATTTTGCTATTATTACATCTTTTCCTTTGCGACTTTATTTCTTCTTACCTGTGCAATCTTTTTGGAGACAGATTATGTTCTTTTTTGTGAAAATTCAAATCTACCCTGTTCTTATTCTCAGTAATAAAACGGCTAAAGAAAGTCAGGTAGCCTTATCAGTTACCACTCACATTCCTTTTTGTTCTTAACCATAAGGAGGCTTGCCTGAAGGTTTATAGCTGCATAATACTGTAAGCTAAACTTTCAGTTCCTTCCTATTAGTTTTTCTCAGTTTATACCCTATGCTTACAAGTGTTTTGTTGTGCAAGTGTAAAGTTCGAACGAGAAAGGAAAGAAAAAAATAACATAACGACGGAAATGAAATTAGATGCCCTACTTAGAGTGGATGAAGAGATTGTAAATAAAATTACGTTGGATTTAGGTGTAAAGAAATATGATTAGCTGTAAATAAACTATTCGTTTTCCATAAAATTTGACATCTTCGATAACATATTATGAGGTATTTCTCCCGTCTTCTTAGCATTCCTTGGTGGTGTAGTGGTCAGCATGCTCGGCGCGTATTCGAGAGGTCCGAGGTTCCATCTCAATTCACGTAAGGTTGAGTTTGCGAGACTCTACTGCACTATTATACTTTTTATTACAGGCAAGGATTTTAATTACTGTACGATATCTGTAAGCATTATAATAATTAAAATTGTGTTCCAGTTATTCACAGTTTTTTACAATTAATTTTGTTTTAGATCTATCAATCTGTTCAAATCCTGAACATTTATTTGTTACAATCTAATTATCAAAGGTGAAGTTTCTATTTATTTGATGATTATGGATTAAAATGGGCTTTCGATTTTACGAAAACTCTTAGCCAACGAACAGCTAAGGATACACCTGAAATCGAGATTTCATAAATAGGAATGCATTAAATAAATTTATTTTACATCCACTTTTCTTTATTAGAGATTCAAATTTTAAAAAAAATTCTGAAAACTTCCAGATTTTAAATTACGCTGAAAGGGGCAGAGATTTTCTTTTTTTTTTCCTCACACACACACACACACACACGAGTTGGGCATATACCCATATTCATGGGGATTCGAGAGAATTTTGGCTAATGTCCCTTTGGGCTCAAAATATTAAACAGCAACATAGCTTTAGAATTTCCGACAGACAGTCGCGCGCACTGAAGATAATTTTTTTTTCTTTCAGTGTTGCCATCGCTCGCTTTGAAATCGTTGAGTTTGTTAATAAAAAAATTCTTTAAAGTTTTACAAAATATGAAATGGGCAATAAAACGAATTCCAAATTCGGACTTGCAGGGGCCCACATTCGATTGGAGGACTACGTTATCGAAAAATTGATGGCTGTAGGTCCCGCTGTTTTTTCACAGTGCGAGAAACATACATATATTCATGCAGATTCTTCTTATGTAATATCTTTAAATATAATACAGGGCGATAATAATCTGTAGCAATCATTTGAAAAGGGAAAGGGCATTTATAGTGAACCGACGCAAAATGCCGTTTCGACGGTAATAGCCCTTATGGGCTAACGCCTCCTTAAGCTAAAAATAAAATAATTTTTGTTTGGACTGCAATAAAAATTTTGTAGAAATTGCACACGGTTAATTTTATATATTTGGCGATTGTGGTTACAGTCAAAACAACAATAGATTTTTTTTTTTTAAATCTTTTGTAGAAAAGTATATTTTTTTCTTTCTATTTGGCATCAAAATTTACTCAAAGAAGAGACGAATAACATATACACTTTAAAAGGTTTTTGGCATGAAACAAAAAATGTCGAAGTTTGGATTATTTATTGACCAAGCCAAATTATATACTACGCTAAAAGGAAACTTGCTAATCCCGCTATTTCAAGAGAAAATATGGTCCTTTATTATCATTAGTCAATGGCCCGAGACTCAAGCATTCGTCGGGCATCGCTGAGCCGATCGATCAGTTAACCATCTCATCACCAACAGCGTTTCGCAAGAGGCCCTACAGGGGGCGACCAATTTTACATTCACGAGAGGAGAGGGATAAACAATTACATTCATCCACTCCTTCTCCGGGATTCAAAACCAATGGACGCTTAGGCAGCTTACTCTTTATAGAGGTAAGAATAGAAGAGGTCTTTCTGCTTTCCTGCCGCATTTTTATCACCATGCCGAAAAGGGTGGCAGTTAAAATCACAGAACTTATCAGAGTAGAACATAAAATATGATACACGGAATTTTTATTGATTACAATATTTCCTTTACTTTGCACGAGGAAATAAAAAATCCTCAACTGGGAAAGCATGAAATAGGACATAATCTTACAAATCGCTGACTAAGCTCTTGCCATTCTCTATGCAACATCGTCAAAATACTCCTCATTTTCTTTGAAGCAACTAATTTCACTTTCGGTTGTGAATGTTACAATTCCATCGTTATGACCCTGTTCAAGCAATAAAAAATTCCAGAACAATTCGCATCTTTTACTTTCATTGCTAATGAATAAAATCGAAGAACCTAATTGACGATTTCTGCATATATGATTTTCTGGATTGAAAATTCGGCACATCGCCATAATCTGAACCGTTGTCAAATGCATTAGCAAAAGGATCTGAACAATTTTTAGCAAGACATTTAAATATATTTTTTTTTACTTTAGAATTTCTCTAAATTTATTGAGTCATTTATAATTATTAATTGATTTAATCGGTTACTGACAGTTTTTCACATTTATTTATTACTGATCCGATATAGAATTATTTTCTTCTGGACTTCTTCTTTTTTTTTTTTTTTTTTTTTTTTTTTTTTTTTTTCAAGAGAGCAACTATGTTCTAGCAGGTCGCTATGCTAAAATATTGGAAAACAATAAGCAAGAACAAACATACCACGAGAAGAGGGAAAAGATGAACTGTCCTATTATTAACAGTAAAAAAATGCTTTTTAATATCTAAATTCGGCAGACATTTCCGTTAAAATAAGGTTTGATTACATGATATGAAATCATAATTTAATCACTGAAATACGTCAGTACCCTTCTGAGAAGTACAACTTTGGTTCACTATAGTCAAACCAAAAACGTCAACACCCTTATGCCAGTCCAACATTTTTCATAAATGTACGGACACATTTATGCTAACTTATCAAATTTGAAATTGCTATTACTGCCACCTTAAATGCTCATCAACATTACGTAACTTCCCTGTAATCGCATTTATAATACAAACAATGACCGCGTTCTATCGAAAAGGTGTTATTAAATTAAACTGTTACGTATCACTTGAGTTTTCATCTCAATTAAAATTAAAATGCATTTAATGCCATTTGCAGTTACAAACAAGCAAACATCAATCATGCAGTCTATCAGCCAACAGAAAGAAGAAAAATATGAAACTTGGAAGGAATTTTCTCATTAAATTACTTTGTTTCATGAAAAGATTTCTCGCCTAAAAGCAACATTAAAAAATAGCTTTTTCTTTTACTTTCAAGCAATATCCTGTACTTTCTGGGAAATTAACTAAGTCTATAAAGAGGCAAGGAAGAAAAGAATTCATCGAAATTAATTACGATTAAATGAAATATTAATTAAAATTTTTCATTTAATTTAAGTTTACTTAAGAGGAAATAACTCAAGAACTAAAACAAAAATTGTAGAGTTACAGAAACAAAAAAGAAAGACAAAAGTTCTGAAAGGTTTCAGATTTTAAATTACGTCCAAAGGGGCGTTTTTTTCAACATTTGTGTTACCTTTATCTATTAAATATCATGTTCATCGCACTTAAACCATAAAATTCAGCTCAACAGCAATACCACTATATAATTTTAAAATGAGCATATCTTTAGAATTTCCGATACACAATCTCGCGCGCTTGAGGTACAAATGTTTTTTCTATACAACGTTGCCATTGCTCGCTTTGAAATCCTTGAGTTTATTAACCAAAAATTTGTTAAAGTTTTACAAAATATGAAATCGATAATAAAACAAATTCTAAATTTCAAATTTGGGCTTCCAGATGCCCATATTCGGATGGAAACGTTCAACATTCAAAATTCGATCGCTCTAGGTACCGTTGTTTTATCACAATGCGAGAAACGTACATATATTCATACAGATTCTTCTTATGTAATATCTTTAAATATAATACAGGGTGATAATATTCGTTGGCAATCATTTGAAAAGCGAATGGACATTTACAGTGAACTGACGCAAAATACCCAAAAAATTTTTCATAAGGGTGCCAGCAATTTTATAACAATCCAGCGGTTTTCATAAAGGTGCAGGGACTCTTATGTGAAGTTTCCGTTTTTCATAGTGCCAGAAATTTATTTCATTCTACGAAGCTTAATTAATTAGTCATGGAAACTAAAATCGGACATATATAAGAGTATGCGCATGTTTATAAAAACCGCCGGATTGGCATAAAGGTCCGGGCAATCAGTTTTAAGTGAGAAACTTATCCTCAGTTTGTACACATTCTCTTAAGCTGCTGCAATTAAGAAAATTTCTGTCTTTTCGAAGAGCGACTGAGTTGAATAAAGGTGTGACACTATGTGTACCAGCGTACCTTCGCGAAGGCGTCCCGAATAACGAACGATATGCAAACTAAGAAATGAATCATTTCTCTGGTCTCGTGTTTTTTAAATAACAATATTTTTAATTAAGTACTATTTTAGTTTCATGATAGCCGTCAGATTAAAAAATTGTTTATTTATTATGGCATGATCAATTTTACTTCCGCTCTTAATCCAATTTCCATAAATAAGGTATTTTCTCCCTCTTTTCTGCATGCTTTCGTGGTGTAACGGTAGCACACTGGGCGCTTATTTGAGAGTCCGAGTCTCGGAGAGAGCATTTCTCATTTTTTATGTCTCCGGCTTCAAAAGACCTAATGACTCTACAAATAAATAAATAAATAAAAGGAAGAAATTTAACCTCTACTTAAAATTTAATAGCGCGTGTCAAAATTCCTTTTTCTTTTCAGAATTCCTGGAAATTTAATGACAAAGACGATGTAGTTAAAAGCATACGCTATCTACCACATCTATGCAGATGACTGCAACATTTACGCAGATCAATCATCAAAAACAATGAGGGATAGAAATTAAGTAAGGTAAAACTTAATGTCATCTTAAAATATCAAAATTATTGATTATAATTCCTTGCGAGAGAGCTGGAATTGAATCTTATTAAAATTTTTTTAACATCAGGATAATCTACGCAGGTACGATATCTAAGTTCTGCTACAAGGAAAGAGATACATATTCATTCTTTTCAGGCAATACGTCACCTTTCCGTGCTAAAGCAGATACGTCTTAGCAAAGAGATATTTTTCAGCATTGTCCACAATCTGCGTAAAACTGATTAGGCGAAATTTTTATCAATATGAAAAAAAAAAAAAAAAACATATGTTATGCTCAGGGCCGACGCAAGGCATTTTGCCGCCCCATGCAATCTATGGGGTTCCTAAATTCTGCTGCCCAATGTCTCCTTAAGTCTTAAAAATTTTACCTTCCTAAATTTTTCATCTTTTAATAACTAGGAATTTTGAAATCCCTAAATTTTGCTTCTGTGAATTCTAAAACATTTTCGGCCTCTAAATTCTGCCGCTCGATGCAGCCTCAGCAATTGCACCAGCTATGTCGCTGACCACGGTTACGCCCTTGAAAAGTCTTGTGTCTTTACGGATGTATTCACATCTGACTTGTCCACTTCTCGAAACGCGAGATGTCAAAGGTCATCTTTCAAATGTTGACAAAGTGTGTCTTATCTTCCTAGTTATCTTACATCCATGAGCTGACGGTATCTGAGTCATCTGAGCATTGATCTATTACTTCTTACATGATCAAACAAAGTAATTTGCTTTAAAAATTTTTCTACCAGTACTTCATTGTTAACTGATTATTCCTTCTGACGATCCCATCGACATACAGATTTCAGGACACTGGGACTTACTGACACTGTTTACTTACGATTCATTCCTAGCGAGACTTCGAAAGTAAAACAGCAGACACGAACACGGGAATTCAGATTTAAAATAAATGGAGTACGCAGTGACACAATTTTTCTAAAGCTTTCACTTATATGTTCATGACAAAGCTCAAATTTACTGAAAAACAGTTAAATTATAGTAAAGGATACTTATAATTAAAGTGAAATATTTAAAGCATTTAAATATCCCTCCTAAATTTGAGACTTTTTACTGTAAGAAATAATAAATAATCATCAACTGATGTTTAAAAAAATTTCTCGAAATTTTTTGCTAATTAGAGGGGTTTGTTCCCCTTTCCAGGGCTAGACAAAATGAAAGTGTGATGATTCGTTCGCTAATATTTTTCAAATGATTTTTTTAATAAGTCTGACTTCCCCCCCCCCGGGTCATCAGCCGATTTCGGCTTGCCCACTACTAGCGCTAGACGTGGTGATCACTATATTATGGAACCCCTTAATAGCACCTCTACA
>KK113261.1:97022-130331 GCA_000611955.2 Stegodyphus mimosarum | reverse complement strand
CTTGGATCCTTTAGTATCGCAGTGCCTAACCACTATGCCGTCTGAGCAGCGTATAAATTGGTATCTTATTATACGCATTCCACAAAGTTATGAGATTTGCTGCGTTACAATAAGTAGGTAGATCATGTTAAGTGATGGTCATTTGTGTAAAAGCTACCATTCATTCTTTCGTAATATATTATTTTATAGTAATGAATAGAATAATTCGTAAAAATTTCTTATAGTAATTTTTTAAAAGGGCGGGCACTATTTATCTTTTTTCCGACATTGGCCACTCTTAAGGCCGGACGTGGCCGCCATTTTATTGTGGAGGCCCCTAATAGGCGACCACCGTTTCCTTCTATGAAGGGACGGACTGTTACAACCATGTCTTCTCCGGTATTCAAACCCGGGACGTTTGGTATCGTAGTCGATTCCCTTAAACACTATACCATCTGGGCTGCATTTTGTAATAATCTACAATGTGTGGGAGAAATCTGTCTTTGAAAGACCTGGGAGTCTGTTGCCTTAAACAAATGATGAAACGACTTTTCATTCACACAAAGTCATTTAGTTATCAGGATGTTTGGCTGTTTTACAAAGCACTCCTTATGGTAAAAATGACCAGTCAAATATAGGCAAATACGTACAGAATGATTTAAATAAGAAATGGGCAGTTGGTAACTTCCTCCTTTTTTTAATACCTTCAGAAATGACTGATTTTTGGATCCCCTGGTGCGTATGTATTTTCAAATTTTTGATCGTCTAACAGGATTAACATGCAGTACATGTTACTGAAAACTGACCGTAGTAACCTTGATGCTTCTCATAGATGCCTAGAGCGTTCTAACGTGCTTACTACACTTTAAAATTTGAGAACGTGAATATGAGAGTTAGGGGTTTGGTGTTACAGTTTTTAGAAAATGATTTATACATTTAAATGTATTTAGAATTTCTTGATTATAATTGCTGCTTTTTATTGCACAACTATCCCTTTGTCATCTTTACAAAATAAACATTCAGAACTGTAGTTCACACAAACAGATGATAGAGTGTTTCCTCTAACACATTTAACTTGTGCCCACATTTTTCCAGCTAAGCATTGAATCCATTCTTTTTCATCAGAGTTGTTGTAAGCCTCTTCGCAAGTTAAGCAAAACCACTTTTTTTGTTTCGAAATCTGTGTCTGAGTTCAAAATCCTCTTCTTCGCCTATTTTATCGCTTCGTTTTCTTTCGGAATTTTTCTGTTAACCTTTCCCTTTCCTTTACCTTTCTCTTCTTTTTCATTTTGTTTAATTAAGTATCTCTTTACATTCTTTTTCCATAGAGGCTTTTTCGAGTGGGCGGAATTTCTTTTGCGTCAGCCTCCGTTAGACTGCTTCCGAGGTGAAGCTTTAGGAAAAGGTCTAATCTTTGACAGTAAAAAATTGACTTTTATATTTTGGCAAACAAAACCAAATAGAAAAAAAAAAGCAATTTGCATGTTAACATTTAAAGGAGAAAGTCTAACTACATGAATCAAAATCTCGGGGCAAATTGCAACACGTTCTAACTTGACCCATCGTACGGTTTCGGACATTCATAAAAAAATATTACGATTAGTCAAGGCATTAAAGTAACGCTTTAAAACACAATACGCAGACAAAATAAATAAGTAAAACTATTTTTAAAAGATCAATGAATTTACTTTAAATCAAAATTTACGAATTCCCCCCCTTCCCCAATTAGCAAGCTAAAACGGAACACGTGTATGCAGCCTACCACTACTCGTTTTGGCGGAGCATTGATTGTGCTTACGTAATAGGTACCGGCATAAAAATCCTGCTTAGGAAAAATTCTGATAAAAAAATTTAAAAAGCTACTGCGTTACGTGCTTGTAACTACTTACCCATAATAAAACTACTCCCTCAAAACTAGCATACTAAGTTTTTTAAGGTTTGTATGTTACACCTGATCTCATTAGGGTTCTGCTTGCAATTCTGCACCACCAAGCATGATAAACTAAAATATGTATTGCTATTATACTGAAATAACCCACGTTTGTATTTCCAGAAAATATTCCTAAATTCTGGCAAAGACAAACATTGCGCGTCTTAATTTGGCCACCATGCTTCTTAATTTGGTCTTCCAATTATACAGGCTACCTTAAATAAAATGAAGATCATGCTCCATATCTATATCTAATTCATCATCCGATTAGACTTGAATATAACATTTCATGGTTTTCACATATAAAGAACATCTTATTTGCCCCTTTAAAATAAAAATTATATCTGAGAGCTTTCAGATTTTATACTACGCACAAAGGGGCGTTTTTTAAGCATTTTATGGGTCACCTTTATTTATTAAATATCCCGTTCTTAGCACTTTAACATAAAATTCAATTCAACAATAATATCAGAAAATATTTAAAAACAGCATATCTTTAGAATTTCCTATAGACAGTCTCGCGCACTGGAGATTTCATTCCGTACCGTATTGCCACAGGCCGCTTTGAAATAGTTGAATTTGTTAATAAAAAATTCGTTAAAGTCCTACAAAATATGAAATGGCTTATAGAACAAATTGGAAATTCAAAATTCGGGCCTCCAGGTGCACATGTTCGGGTGGAGGATTACGTTATTCAAAAATTGATGCCTGTAGGTACCGTCGTTTTTTCACAATGTAAAAAACATATATACATTCACACAAATTTTTCATAATTTAATTTCTTTAAATATAATACACGTAGATAATATTAGGTGGCAACAATTTAAAAAGTGGTACGCCGTTTATAGTGAATCGACACAAAATGCCGTTTCCAGACTAATAGCACTTCTGGGCTAATGCTCCTTTGAGCTACAAAAAACACTCTTTTGGCTGACTCTAAAATCTGAAACTTTTCAGATTTTTTTTTTTCCAAATTAGCTGAGATTTTTCGTTCTAGGAAAGACTTCATTGGTGTAATATTCTCCAAAGTGTATCTAGTTCCAAACCAAAATATTCGGATTCACATGTAAACAGTAATATTGCGATCTCAATCAACATTTCTTGAGTGCATTTGTAAATAAACTTTTAGAAACATGAGCGTGCAAATTAATGTTGGAAATCTTTAAGTCATCAAAATATTTATTTTATAAATTATACAGATTTAACAACTGACCTAACTTTGAAATAAAGGGAAGACATATTTCTCTGTTTATACGTTTCAATTACCTTTCCTTCACATCTATGTTAAAAAAAAAAAAAAAAAAAAAACTGAAAGGTTTCAGATTTTAAATTACATCCAAAGGTGCGTTTTTTAAACATTTTGAGTGTTACCTTTATTTATCAAATATTATGTTCTTCGCACTTAAACCATAAAGTTCAGTTCAAGAGCAATATCGCAAAATAATTTTAAATTGAGCATATCTTTAGAATTTCCGATACACAATCTCAAGCTCTGGAGATAAAAATGTTTTTTCGGTACAATGTTGCCATTCTTCGCTTTGAAATCCTTGAGTTTTTTCATTAAAAATTCGTTAAAGTGTTACAAAATATAAAGTCGATAATAAAACAAATTCCAAATTTCGGCTTCAAGATACCCATATTCGCAGTACGATTGCGTTATTCAAAATTCGATGGCTCTAGGTACCGTTGTTTTATCACAGTGCGAGAAGCATACATACATTTATGCAGATTCTTCATTATTTAATTTCTTCAAATATAATACAGGGCGATAATATTGGTGGCAACAATTTGAAAAGTGAAACGGACATTCAGAGTGATTCAACGCAAAATCGCAAAACGAAAACAATAGTCCTACAGGGACAAAGCCCGTTTGGACTAAAAAACAAAGAGAGGGGTTGGATATAATAAAAATCATCATATACGGTCTAACCATATTTTTTTTTAATTTAAAAACCATTTAAGCAAACATTGTGCTCGATTGGAAATTTCGCTTGTCATTACAGAGAACTTTGAACTCATCACAAAACGTCTGTCATTCTGGCTCAGATTGGAGTTAACCCAGAAAGTGCGAACTTGAAACTGCAAGCATTAATTTAGGAAAACAGCGTCTAATTCAAGTAGTTTCGATCCTTTAGGTGTAGCGCAGTAGCTTAATCAGCTGGGAAAGATTACTAAAAATTAGATAGGTTAGGATTAAAGTAAAATGCAGGAGGTTTATTTGCCTAAGAAGGGAATCTTTTGTGAGGTATTCTACTGAAAATTAGATGATATTCTCATTACGCATAGAAAAGACACTAAAATGCCCATGCAACCACGCCGTTCGTCGAGATCTGAACCCAGGACGAAAAACTAGTAATCAGAGGGCTTATCCACTTGGATTAGAGAGGGAAAGAATGTGAAACCATTCTATACATTTAAAACCAGCACATTTAATATCGAGTTAGACTTCAAAAAATGCTTTTTACTTACGCTGAACAAACGATATCCGGTATGGCCAAGTTTAGGGAGATATTAGGTGTTGATTTCAAAGGATGCTGACCATCCACTGGAATGCATTTGAAAACTCTGCATGAACCGTCCACGTGGCGGAATGAATAAATTTCTCCATAGCTTCCTTCGGCAACTTTTGTGGCATACATTTGCTGCCTAAAAATAAACGTGATATATAGTGGACGCCGTTTAATGCGATCGCGATCAGTGTTACCTTTCGAATATTCTTATCGAATAGCCGACGTCCAGCCCTTTTGTATACGAAAAACATATAAAATACGTCGCTTTCTGTGATCAACAATTAGGTTAATATAATTAAAATACAGGGTGTGTATAAAGTCCCGGACCCATTTTGATGTTTAATAACTCATAAAATAATGAAGATATAAACAAACTTATGGCATTTATTGATGGAATAACTTATATATTTTCCTTTTCAGGTTTGAATATGTTTACTTTTATAAATATCGTCTGCGCGTGTGGTTAATTTCAAATAATTTCATTTTCCAGTCTAAATATCTGTACTTTTATAAATATCGTCTGCTTATTAATTGCATTTTCTCTCTTTTGTTTTTGGCAACTATGAATCAACTATGGCAACAACCCCCATGAATACCGCGAGGCACAAAGGGATTCCCCAAAGGTTAATGTGTGGTGTGGACTAATGCACGACCGAGTCATTGGGCCTTTCCTTTTTACAGAAAAGACGGTCTCATCAGTCGTATACTTAGACATGTTGGAAAACTAACAACTATTTCCACAACTAGAAGAGCTTCAGCCACATGTCTTTTTGCAACAAGATGGTGCACCACCTCATTGGGGTACCATCGTTTGTAGTTCTTTGAATGACCATTTTACAGGAAGATGGATTGGGCGAGGAGGTCCAATTCCTTGGCCACCCAGATCACTTGATATGACGCCGCTGGATTTTTTCCTTTGGGGATTTGTAAAGGACAACGTTTACAGGGGAGAGTGTCGAACATTGATGACCTAAAAGCCAGAATTACAACCGCAGTAGCCTCTGTGGATGCCGACATGGTTGCCGGTATCTGGCGTGAAATTGAATATCGACTTGATATTCTCCGTGCGACGAAGGGGGCACACGTGGAAGTTCATCGACAAGGGTCATGAAACTTTCTGAGTCTATCTAACCATTTATGTTATTAATTTTAATCTATCTTTATTATTTTATGAGTTATTAAACATCAAAATGGGTCCGGGACTTTATAAACACCCCGTGTTACAGAATAAACTTTTTTTAAACTGAAGTAAAGTAATTAAATAAGCTTAAAATACATTATAAAATTGCCAGTTTACAGAGAAATGTCGCAAAGTAAGGCATCTTGGTTTAGATTTTAGTCAACCATTTAAAATTTGGAGGAGGGGGGGGGAACTTTGTTTGATGCAGATTTTCAATAACTCTGTCGATTTTGAGAGGATCAGATACAAGTCATTCTTCTTCAAGAGTAAAAATAATTTGCAGAGTTCCCCTTCTCCTCCCCCCTTCTGAAAATATCTCCTCCAAACCAAGTTTGCTGTTTAGTCTTATTTTATATTTTATATTGGCAAGTTATCTTCCTCTGAAGGATGCCTTCGAAGTATTAAGGTTATACAGTGATACAGTATTTTCATAATAAAGTATTTCATTTTCCTAGTCAAAATGCTGTGAAAATGCCTATTTATATGTTTCTAATTAGTAGCCCAAAAGGCGTTAGCTCTGAAGGGTTATTAATTTCGTTTTGGGATTTTGCGACGAAAACTTTAGATATCCGTTTCACTTTTCAAATTGTTGCTACCAAATATTTTCGTCTAGTGTTATATTTAAAGAAATTAAATAATGAAAAATTTGCATAAATGTATGTATGTGTCTCGCATTGTGATAAAACAACGCTAGCTAGAGCCATCAAATTTTGAATGACGTAATCCTTCACCGAATATAGGCATCTGAAAGCCCTAATTTGGAATTCATTTTATTACGTGCTAGAGGAAGTATCTGATGCCAGTTAAGTTAGACTGAGAGTAATGCATCTAACAACAGAGAGAATGATACCGCTGTAATCCTTCTCTAATAACGATGCAAAAAATACGATTCATAGTCATACATTTTTCAGTCTGATATGATATGAAACCCACATAAAAAATTTCGATAGAAAAATAAGCTAATTCTCTCTCGTTATATCAGCAACAATGGCACGCAGTTTTAATGATTTTCGGCTTTCTAATCAAATGGTCGTATAAACTCAAGTTCCATCCAATATTTCACCTATATTCAATTTTAGTCGATTAAATGTGGCAAAAGATTTATCATAATTGATCAAAAATCGATAACGCAAACAAACATTCTTCTTTATATGTATAGATTTTGTAGAATTTGCAAATTTTTTATTAACGCACTCTACAATTTGAAAGCGAGCAGTAGCCACACTTTTAGAAATAAAGCATTTTTATCTCCAACGCGCGAGACTGTTGCCACTCGGAAAAATGAGGGCGAAAATTAGCGCTTTCATGGTTTTTAAGTAATATGTCGGCTGATTAAAGTCGTACGAAGATGGGAACAGCCGAAATGACTTCCCACGAATTTTTGGAATAGGGAATGATGTATTTAATGTCTGGCAATGCGATTTTTATTTCATCGTAAAACTTAGAAATTTTTTATTAACAAACTCTAGGATTTAAGAGCGAGCAGTGGCAACAACTTTCGAAATAAAACAGAAGGAAAAAAGTGGACGTCGACCTTTTCCAGGACCCAGAAAAGAATTATAGAAAGTTTGGTGACGATAGCTATAGTAGTGACTGAGTTATTGAAGGACAACCAAACACACAGACTTTCTTCTTTATATATATAGATTTCATATTTTGTCAGACATTAAAGAATATGTGATATTGCTGTTGAATTGAATTTTATGGTTTAACTGCGAATAACATGACATTTAATAAGTAAAGGTAACACACAAAACGTTAAAAAAACGCTCTTTGGGCGTAATATAAAAATAGAAATCTTTCTGATTTTTTTAGTAATATTAAATTAGTTAAATTCTATTGTTGTTCTGAAGGATATTTTTCTCATCGTTAAATGCTATCATTTGGTTTACGTTATCAAAATAGCCGTGAACAAACGTGATCAGATTAAGCGGCGTCTACTGTTCTATTGAAGACTGACAGTGTCAACTTTTTGGAAGTTTGTCAAACAGGCCTCTCTCTTATTTAATTTCTCAGTTATCTGACTACTTATCGGAGGACGAATAAATAGATTATTAATTCAATTAAAATAAGCAATGAAAGTTTATTATTAAGTTTTACAAGTGATGTCGGATCTGCTATGTAATAATAATCTATGAAAAGCGTTTGTCATGTTTAATACGATAGATATTTATTCTAATTACTTTGAGAGTATAGCAAACCTTGACGAATGCAGTGGCTACGTCATTTATACATTGTGCGCAAGGAAAAATTCTTTTTCGCAAAGTTAACCTTCTATGGAAAAAAAATGTGACAGGTGTAGTTCAAACAAATTAAGAATGTATGCATAATTTAAAGAAACCTAAATCACAGCTGCCAACTTTTTCAGTTTGAAGGATAGACTTCCGGCTTTTCGTCACATTTCTCAGTCTCCTGGTAGTCCTATATCTTCCGGTTTTTAATTTTCAACCTTTGCTGATAAAAGTGTTTTGCAGCAATAAAAGAAATTTATTCAGTTAAAAAACTTAATATGTGCAAATTTCATTCCTCCACCCCTAATGATTTTCGGCATTATTTTTCTCACTATTTTATTATTATAATTATTATTATTTTTCCTGTTTTAATCTATTGCAGATATTTGTAGAACTTCATATGAATATTTAATTAATGTTTAGTCAGCTAATATTTGTATTTAATTTTTTTGTATGTCAATATATGGTACATTTCTAAGTTTATTCACCTAGTAGTTTGTACATAAATTATTCATTTTATTTTCATCGTGGTGATTTACATGAGTTAAAGCTTTCCTTTCCTCTTCAGGATTTCCTCATTTGAAGAGCGTAACAAAATTTCAAAATGAAACTTACCAATAAACATAAAACTTTAAATATCTAATTAAACATTAATATATTTTATATCATAAACATATTATGAGAGCTTGAATGACCTTAAAACATGCATTTTCAAGAATATTTAAAATCAGTTTGAAGTTCTTTTGAAATAATATTGTCGTGCAACACGAAAATCTCAGGGAAACTCCCAATTTCGAGCACAGGAGCCTCCTGTGATTTCCTACTTTAAGGTTGGCATCTATGCTAAATATTGTTTTAATTAAGAGGGGGAAATGTAGCGAAGTGTTAATTGAAAGGATTTCTAAGTATTTTGCTTAGAGCAATAACTAACGCAACTAACAAATCTTGTAGTGTCCCTCATAAAGTTTTCTCTTCTTTATTCTTTTAGGTCAATCTTCAATGGAAAGTCAGTCTGTACCTTTTTGAACAATCCATTTAACTTCTTTTAACTTAAAGGCGTTATATCTTCTTCAACGTCGCTACTTTCACTGCTTCCCTGATGCTATAGGATCATTTAATTCTTTGTTTCTCGATCGTCGTTCTCTTGATTAATTTTTTGACTTCATTTAAAAATCCTTTGCCGTTAATTGCTTTGTCAATCTAAGCTATTGGTTTATTTCTCATCTTTACCAATTATGGAATTCCTCTTCAATTCTGAGCAACCTTTATTAAACTGTTGCCTGAAGCTTTGACATTAGACCAAACCTTTTTCTTCATCCTGTCATGCTGATTTTACGTTTCATTCATTTATAGCTAGTTCTTTCGCAATTGATGAAACACATATACTATTTTTCAACTTCTCTAAATTTCGGTTTTCTGAAATAATATAAAAACTTTACGTCTTTTGTGTTTTGTCATCCTCATTCTTCCTCTCAGATATCATATTGAATTTCTTAAATTGAAAGAAATGCAAATTGGGAAGAGGATAAACACTGATAAATATGTCGGAATGATTATGTCGGCTTTGTTAAACGAGAACGGAATGATCGATGGATCACTCAGCTCGCGAGTAATGTCAGATGCACGCTTGGGGAATCTTCTGTTAAGGAGTATGGCAAGGCTGCCGAAGATCTGCAGAGTATCGCGTATGAATGAAATTCTTATAGTTAGGCAAATAAGAACAATTACAATAATGCGTTTGTGCAAAATCGCGTTCCTAAAGTCCGTGCTCGATATTGGTTTACTGTATAGTATGCAATTTTAGGGATTTTTAACTGATTGTTAAAATTTCTCTCTTTGTTACGTTTTAATTACCTAACAAGAGGGATAAATTTTTCACTGTGCTTCAAAAGTGTGATAAAAAGAAAGCATATCCAGTATGAAATAGCTGCAGTAAATTATCATCACGAACAACTTAATCAAGACGGTATTCTTCTGCTGATAAACTACTTTCAAGTGTGACTTATGTGCGAAGATTTTGCAACGCAATTTACCAGTATTTTCTTTACGGTTTATTGCACCCTGTGGCTTGTTAAAAATACCAGATAAAGAATTTAGTAAAAAATGTAGTGTATATTCGCGATTTTTATGAATTCCAAATCAAATTTTGATAGTGATGTAGAACTATAGAAAAATTTTTGGATAGAAAAGAAAGTAAAGATCAGCATCTAAAGCAGCTAACATTGGAAGAGTAAAAGAAGTGACTTGCCTTGCTCTTCTTATTTCTTTGTCTCAACCACAGCGACCGAATTGGTCACTGAATACTGGAAGTTCGTTTTCCGTTCTAATCTTGGCAAAAGGCCTGGCTGCGGGCAAGTTTTCGCGGTTTTAACAGTGTGTAACATTGATACGAGCTAGTTTCCCTTAAAGTCTCCCCGAAAGTGTAACTCTTATTAGACGGATAGCCCTTGTCTACATTGATGTAATCCAAGTAACAAAGTTAAAATTGAAAAGAGTATAGTTCAACCGTCTCAATCGCAACCCTTGCTGGCATTCTGCCAAAACACATAGACTTATCCAAAAGGGACGTTATTACTTGCTGCGACATGAAAAGTCACGTGAAAATCTTCTCTTCTCCGGAAAGAAATATGCTGGAGGGAAAGAAAGTCCCCATCCTTCCAGCCTATTTTGAAAATAATTCGGTGCAGATGGTGCATGCGTGTTTGCGTTCATGGTCGCGGATGAGGCGGTCGAACTATAAAAATTTTACTGTGCTGAACAGTGACAGAGGATTACTTTAATGAGCTATATATGCTGAGTTTGCATCGAAAGCTAATTCAAGAAAGATGAGTTGAAACAAGTGGAAACTGTAAATTGCAGCCAGAAAACTTTACTACATATATATTATTTAAAAAAAAAAATAACTGAAAGCTTTCAGGTTTTATATTACGCTCAAAAGGACGTTTCATCAACGTTTTGTGTGTTAACTTTATTTGTTAAATATCATGTTCTTAGCACTTCAACCATAAAATTCAATTTAACAGCAATATTGCAAAATAATTTCAAAATGAGCATATCTTTAGAATTTCCGATACACAATCTCGCGCGCTGGAGAATTTTTTTTTCCCCTACAGTGTTGCTATTGCTCGCTTTGAAATCGTTGCATTTGTTAATCAAATATTCGTTAAAGTGTTATAAAATATGCAATCGATAATAAACCAAATTCCAAAATTAAGACTTCCAGATGCCAATATTCGGTGGCGGATTACGTTATTTAAAATTTGATGGCTCTAGCTACCGTTGTTTTATCACAATGCGAGTAACATGCATACATACACATACATTTATGCAGATTCTTCATTATTTAATTTCATTGAATATTTTTTATATAAAAAATATTTAAATATATATTTGGTGGCAACAATTTGAAAAGTGATTCAGGCTTTTAAAGTTTTCGACGCAAAATGCCAAAACGAAATTAATAGCCCTCCTGGGCTAAAGCCGTTTAGGCTAAAAAGAAAATAAAATGAAATAATACTTGTGTAGCATAAGTTAAAGACTATATAAAAAAAAAAGCCGAGGAGTTCTTTATTATTACTCTTTGAGCTTCGTCAATTTATAATTTGTTGTTTACTTTTTTATTGGAGTGCGGCTATCTAAAGAGAGGCATACCTTCACCGAGAATTTTCTAAGGGAAAGTGGTTGGTATTTGTTATACAAGGTAAAAAGCACAATAGCTTCAAAAGCAGGACATTTTCCCCTTATTCGAACTCTTGCACTAGACTTCTAGTGTTCAGCTATCTTTCCACTAGTTCCAGTGGGCGTACTCGAGCCTAGTTTTATTTCTAAGGTCCTTTGTACCCACCTTTCCTGGTTTGGATTCTGAGTACGCCCATTTATAAAATTACTTTTATTAAATCATTTTTGAATTTAACATAGCGTTTGCGCTACCTATTACTTCTCCTCAGAAAGGGTTAACGATCTGCTGTGAATATTTTATTCTGACGCCAAAGTTATTAGATATTAGTTATTCTGATGCCAAAGTTATTAGTAAATTAGAAAGAAGCCAAAGTTATTCTAAAATTTTGAACGTTGTATAAGTTATTTCTCTCGAGTTACAATTAAAGGGACACATTTTAACAAGAAATAAGTAAGTTTATATTTTCATTAAGAGTGCCTGAAACGGTACTTCATATCTTGCTATTTGAAAATATGGTAGAACTTGAGCCGTAATCAGTAACATTCCAGTATTTCCTTATCAATGATTCATTTCTGGTGTTTTTTTTTATCATTTATCACTTTGATGAATCATTTAACATCCTTCTTATTGAGCTCTTTGCCAGTAGACGTGGTGTTAACACCCGAGGGTTGGGACTCGAGGTCTGACCTCTACCAAAATTGATCGATTATTACAAAATATTGTAAAATCCGAGCAGTTGTTGATGATAAGGAGTTACTTTAGGTTTAAACGAAGTATAGAACATCCGTCGCGCGTATAAAATTTAACAGGTGATGATAAGTTGATGACATGAAGTTATCGATAAAAGTTCTTTAAGTACAAATCAAAGCACATACATGTTATATAAGTAAATGAAACAATTTTAGGCAAGTTCACAATACACTAATTAAAAAGCAATAAGAAATGGTACAAAATTTGCCTGTTGCAAGAAACAAAATACAGGAACATAATGAATTATTTAGAAATTATTGCATAAGATGTCTACTGGACGTTCCACATTGTTACGAAAATCGTAATCATAATTATAGATAGGAATGATGCTATTGTTTGACTTACTAAGATTCAAATGAAGATTGTGTGCCAGGTGATGGAAGTAGCAAGAAATTGTGCTGTGCTTAGTTCTTCATGGATTGCATTATTCCTGACAAAACTATGGGCACCAGACTATTTGCCTTCTAGTTAAAGATCAAGCAGCGTTAACTGACAATGAATTCATAGGCATATTTCAAAGGATAATTCCTACTATTAGCTCACACTCTCCCTATATCTTGTTCAAATTTTCAATCGTTAATAAAATACTTTTTCTTCATTCAATAAAATACATTTTTAACTTGCAGTGGATTTCACTTAATGCTAATACAGTTTTTTCACATATTAAAGTCAATTCCTACTTATTTATTCCTGTTTATCGGAACGAAAGATATGCTGTTTTTATTAAATATATGACTTGCAAATAATGATCGTTTATTAGGAATTCTCACGTGCTGTAAAAATTAATTTTATAATAGCTCATAAATAATAGTACATGACTGTGATAAATGGGATTGTAATATTTAACAAGAATAAGTGGCAATAGTAAGACATAGTTCTAAAGATTTTGAAACTGTATGGCATTAAAGAATTGTAGTTTTATACAGATGGATGAAGCGGATGTAATGTCCCTTTATGTAGCGAAAATTCAATAGTAATATATCTAGGACGAAAACTCTTCGCAGCAGGTCAAGCATATGTCGCCTTGGTGTGAAATCATTAGATGGAATATTAATTGAAGAACTGGACTGCTCGAAACTTACTGGAAAGGCACCTTGCAATAATGAAGCAATACAAGAGACGGATAGAATGAGAAATTATAGACCACCACCAGCTTCATTAGAAACGACAAAATGTTATTGATGTTAAAAAAAAGTAACAAATAAAATTTTTCTTTGTTGACCTAAGTAGGAATTGACTTTAAAAAAAATTATTTATATTACTTGTTATGGATATATATGGAAAAAATGAAACAAAATTTTAGGTCCTAAGTCGTCCGGAGAATAAATATTGCGGTGTTGTTGAGCTTGACAATGAAATGGAAACAGACAATGTAAAAATTAGCTATCATTTAGTACATGTTTCAGTGTATTTGATTATGGCATAGCAGTAGAGGACTATTTGCTTGAAGAGGAAAGATGCCTTAGTGGAGGACGTTTTAAAGGGAATTATCTCGTATTATTTTTAAAGGGAATTAACACACGTGGAGTCCCATGCAGCCAGCTCGTTCGATATTTAGATGCTATTTGAACTCAAGTTGAACTACCAGTTTTCAGCAGTTTTATGGCTCTCTATTAGTAGGAGCTTAAAGCCTTTGTGCAAAGTTTATAACAACTCCCGATGCTTCTCTTATAGACCTTTTGTTGATCAAAAATTAACATGATCTTGCGGCGATAGAGGGAAAAGTTCAGGAGAAAAAAGTTTAACGCTAAAGTTATAGGCAGCAAGGTAAAGGAACAAGTTACAGGGGAAAGGGAAATAAAGATTATCATACACACACACACAAAAAAAAAGATTAAAAGATTTTTTTTAAAAGCAAAAAATAATTTCTCATAAAATTTTTTGCAAGAAATTTGGCAACGTTTCACTGTTTGCATAAATTTTTGAATTAGCGTGAAAAGAAATGTCATGAAAGAAAATTTTGTGTAGTTTGTAGAGCTCTCGAATACGCGTCGTGTGTGCTGACCACTACACCACGAAGGCATGGGAAGAAGGCGTTAGAAGTACCTTATATACTCCCCCTTTTAAAGGGAAACTGGGGATTGGGGGCCCCAATCTCCACATCGTGGTGGTGGAGAATTATATCATCCACCACCTTTTAGTTCGGGCGTCACTTGTAGAGTCATTAGGTATTTTTGAAGCAGGAAAAGTGAATTATGAGCAACGCCTTCGTCGGGACTCGAACCACGGACCTCTCGAATACGCGTCGAGTGTGCTGCCCACAACACCACGAAGGCATGCGAAGAAGGCGAGAGAAATACCTTATAAGTTTATTTATTTCATTGAAAGAAATAAAGTACATCTAGTAATAAAAAAAATATTAAAATTTCAACTGTGATATCTGTGCACTTATTTTTACAATTTTAAATAAACAGTTTCAGAAAACTTCGTCGAAATTTTGTCGTCAATATCAGAAAATTGTATGATTCTGAACTTTGTCTCTATTAACTGAATTTTCGATTATCCGAAGTGATTACAGTCTCATTTATCTCGAAAAATCTAAGTTCTGCTATAATGAAAAATAAAATTCCTAGTCATTGCCTAAGGATTCATTGCAAATGAGACGGCTAGTAGAAATAAAAGAAGGCACGATTTGCTACAAATCGGAGCCTCTTAAGATTTGTTTGGTAAATCAGACGAATACCATGGCCCCTAAACTGTCCAAATCTCACAAAGTGCTTTTTAGTATGTAGATTACCAAATTCACTTGGACTTTCCTTACGAATTAAGCGAAGGACGTGCATAACAGTGATGAGAAGACCAGCTTTCAATTTTCGGTCTGCATCAAATATTTCGTTGCAAGTAAAAGTCAAGTATCTTTCCAAATTCTGAAGACAACTGTTACAACCGCAACACAGGAAGCGAAATTTAAACATTTCTTCTCAACATTTTACAACTTTTTCGTAATTACAATTGATAGGATGCATTTAGTGGATGATAATAAGAGATTATCATTTTATTTTTTGAGTTATCGTTCTGACTGACATCGCAAATGACTTGCAATAATCCATTTTAAGTTCAAAATGCATTACGAATAAATCTGACCAAACAAAGCCATTAGGCGAGATAAAATTTTAATACTGACTGCACTACTGTCTTAAAAAGATAAGGAATAACACGTTTATAAACTTAATATACCATTTCCACTAGATAACTGTTTTAATATTTTACCATACGTTCCATTTTAAGCAGTTCTTTATGTTCTACTTTAACAAAAATACAGTCTAATGGCATTAAGAAAATTAAAACAGATTGCTGTGGTTGATCAAATATTAATGGAGTTTTTTTGTTACTGATTGCGATGTTTTTTAAAACAGATAAAGGTTAAAAACTAAGCCTAATGAACTGTAATTGGTTCTTCATTTAAATTGTCGTAACGGATTGACTAAGTGTATCAATCATACTCAGTGATTCACTCTTAATTATACTCACTTTTGATAAAACTTCAATTTAATTCATAGTAGATAAACATGCATTTCAAATTGAATTGCGAAAGAAGCAGTATTCCTTATAATTTAAGTAAAAAAAAAAAAAAAATTAATAAGAAAAATTTAGAAAAAATTTCCTTTAATCATTGTGTCTGCTTACAATTGTTACGTTAATTAATTATATGTGTACTTATAATTTCATTTATGAAAAAATAAACTGAATTTTCCCATTAAGCTATTTTATTCACGATATGAAATTAATTTTATATAATTAAATTTATTAACTGCGAATTATACAAGAATTTTAATTAAATAAATTTAGAATTTCGTTATGGCTAAAGATTCATTATATTTATTTTATTGCAAATGAGTTCTTTCAACAAAATAATTTGGCAGTGTAATTAATACGACGTGACCAAGAAGTTAGGTCTCTTGCACTTCAAAACCCTTTATAAACTATTATTAAACATTTTTCCCCCTAATTTCAAATGACGATGTTGAATTTTCACTTGGCAAATGCATTTATTTGGCCCACCAGCGGCCGGCGGTAAAGTTCCTGAATCCTGGTAGTTCGGTTCGAGATTCGAATCCCGGATATGGATTAGATTTATATATAGCATTGTTCTAATATGGGTATCTAGACACAAAATTGGACTTTTCCTGAAATGGCATGACGATTTTTTCCCATATTTTGACTCTACGACTCAAATTATGCCAAGTTGTGTTACAAAATCGCACGAGTAGTTTTTAAAAAATTAGCTCTAAAAAATTTAGCTCCTCAATGTTAATCGAATTTGGTATGTATTTATTAATATTTTTTTCTACTAAATTTACTTGATTCCTTCTTACGAAATTGGAAGTTTAGGCTTAATCCAAATATAATTCGCACATTTATTTATGATTTATTTTTTAAATTTGTATTTTAAAATATTTTTTAGAAATTTTTCGAAACATTTTTTGCATTATAAACTATAAAATTTTTAACATCATCTTAAAAGTAGATGTATTTCTAGGCACAGTGCAACTAATCAGAGTTTTTTATTCAAAATTTGCTAAGATATACATGAATTTACATATTGGTGCGTTTTGAAATTTGGGATATTCGTTACATGCGATAGTAGCGCCAAATTTGGTTTATCACTTTGATAAAATTATTAGTCCAAAGGGATTTAGTCCCGAAGGACTATTACTTTCGTTTTGCGATTTTGCGTCGGAAACACAAAAACGGCGTATCACTTTTCAAATTGTTGCCACTAAATGTTATCGCTCTGCATTAAAGTTTAAAAAATGAAAAATCTGCATAAATGTATGCATGTTTCTCGTGCACGGGAAAATAAAAAGGAATTTTAATTACAGTTCTAAATAAATAGCCAAATAAATGTGAAATTCGTAACAATATTCTCTAAAACTTTAACGAATTTTTCATTAACAAACTCAAAGATTTCAAAGCCAGCAATACCAACGTTGTACAGAAAAACATTTTTATCTCCAGCGCGTGAGAGCGTGTACCAAAAGTTCTAAAGATATGCAGAATTTAAAATTATTCGACGATATTGCTGTTGAACTGAATTTTATGGTTTAAGTGCGAAGAATATGGTATTTAACAAATAAAGGTAACACACAAAATGTTAAATAAACGCCCCTTTGGACGTAATCTAAAATCTGAAACCTTTCAGATTTTTTTTCTTTTTTTTTGAAAGTAATGAACATGACCTTTTTTCCTCTACAATGGGAAAAATGAAAGGAAAATAGGTTGCTATAAGTGAAGAAGTTCGCCAAGTGAATTATTCTCGGCGCAAACTGAAAAAAATACTCCAAAATAATTTTTTTTAATTTCTCCGTAAATTTTGCACCAAGTTTACAAAATTTAATATTTAGACAGAATTTGAGTCGTGGAATCAAAATATGGGAAAAAATTGGTATGTCTTTTCAGAAAAAGTCCGATTTTGTGTCACAATACTTATATTACAGCAATGCTATATATAAATCTAATATATATCCTAAGTCGCGCTTTCAAGGCATGAAAAACGCAATTTGAACTTTGTCAATCGGCCCAGTAGAACGTAAGATATAAAACTACCCTCCCCCTTTTTCTTTCGCAGTGTGC
Source organism: Stegodyphus mimosarum (assembly GCA_000611955.2). NCBI lineage: Eukaryota > Metazoa > Arthropoda > Arachnida > Araneae > Eresidae > Stegodyphus > Stegodyphus mimosarum. The sequence goes on along the minus strand of KK113261.1, from coordinate 112,498 downwards.
AAGGGCCTGATTAACGAATTTTAATAAGAAGCATTCCTTAAGGCAAATATGGAGATAACTGAAGTCTTTGGCTTGTGATTCCACAAATTGATAGAGACAAGTATTGTGAAATTTCTTAACAAAGTTGCGGAATTTCTTAAACATCAAGCAAGTTTTCTGTAAGAAGGTGGGTAATACAAAATTGAAGTTCACAGGCAAATTACAGAATTTCATGTTTAAAACTATCAGTGTTATTCAGTGCCTCCACCTGAGCGTCCCTCATTGAAAAGTTTGTAGGGTTATTCTTATTATTTAAATTAACCAGTTATTTATAATATCAGCCTTTACTGCATCTTTTCCTTTATGTTTCATCAAAATGTCAACTCAATTTGACAGCATTTAAGCAGCGGTTTTCGGATTGTAAATCTGAACGTCTTTCTGCGTCTCGAGGCAAGTTACTAGGTTTAGCTAAATTTTGGTTTATTTTACTAAAGTTAAATTTGCTTTTATAACTTTTATTATTTTTTATTTTACTAAAGCTTTCATTTAGCTAGGCTTTAATTTACTTCTTTGGTTTTACGTTACTGCTGCTGACATTTAACTGTTACGCCGGTGAGAAGTTTTGAGCCAACTTTGCGTTAAATAAGTTGTGTCGTCTTTGGCTACCAGACTTAGTTTTAATTTGAATTTGACTGTTACTTTAAGTTACATTATCGCAAGTGGTGCTTGCTCCTGTCAAACACGAGATGCGCATTTATGTTCAAGTTCTGTCTTAATAAGAAGGTGGTTTAACTCTTTGAAGTGCAAGAAAAGGTTGTTAGCGTTCTCAGCAAAATTCTTGTTTTATTTACTATATCAGGTGTTACAATGAAATTATTTGCGAGAATTACACATATTTTGTCGAAGACGCGTGAAAAAAAATGACCACTTCTGGTGGTTAGTGTCGCGACCACCGTCCGCTGAACACATCCCTACAAATCAATCTCTATGGTACTCATGCAAACAGTTTTCTTTTTCAAGCAGAGTGCAGCTTTGCATGTGCACACTGTTCTTACAGGCTTTCTCTTGGTACTGCAGAGTGCACATCGTCGTGATGTTGTCTTCGATGGCTGATGCTTAGTTCCTTGAAGACGAATTGCTGCATCAACTACTCGCTTGTGTTTCTTGATTGCCATCTAGTAAATCTTGAGTTTCTTGATTGCCATCTAGTAAATCTTGAGTTTCTTGATTGCCATCCGGAAACCCGTCCTTTGTGTCAAAGGTCACCTTAAACTCAACTAGACCGGGTGCGGTCCATTTCAGTATTAAGGGGTAGGGTTTGGATCAGTTTGTTAAAGCAAAAAATCTACACTGGTGTGCAAAAATTAAGGACGAGACGGTTTTTTCAATATAACTTTACAAAAGCTTTCCAAATCAACACATTTAATACCGTAAGATCCCCAGTACGTAAGGACATGAGTAATGTAAGCAACACTTACTAAAAGAGAAATCAGAGGGATAAAAAGAAGCTTTATTGAAAAAGTAGCATGGAGCGCAATGCGACTGAAGGCCGAAACATCACTGTGATGGGTGTCCAGCAAGAAACATCCGGTCTTTAATAGGGGATATGATCTCCCCTGACTGCTAGGCAGGTTTCACATCATTTGTGCATGCTGGATATGTGGTTGTTAATGAGCTGTTGAGACACTGCTGCTCGTTCCTCTTGTAGCACCAATCGCAGTTTCGGAATCGTTACTGGCGATAAGTTACGTGCTGCCACGGGTCTCCCTAGTAAGTTCCGTACATGCTTGACGGGATTTAGATCCAGAGACCTTGCCGACCAATCCATGTGTTCAATATCTTCACTCTCCAACAGCTCTTCGACAGTAACTGTGCGATGAGGTGGAGCGTTGTCGTCCATGAAGAGGAACTGAGGACCCATAGCCCTTGTGAAAAGACGCATGTAAGGAAGAAGAACCTCGTTACAATAGCAGTCCCAGGTGACGAACCTCCTTGGGAGATATGAAGGTCGGTCCGGCTACCAAGCATTATGTCTGCTCGAACGAGAACTCCGCGACCTCCAAAACAGTCCCTTTTGATGATGTTGAAGGGGTTATTGCGTGTTCCCCGCTCTGTCCAGATGTGTATGTGTCTAGAATCGCAACTCAGACTAAATCTGCTCTCATCTGTAAAGAGTACTCGTCCCCATTCATTGTCTCTCCAATTCCGGTGTTCCCGGCACCACAGAGAACGCCTTCTCCGATGGGCAGGCGTTAGAGGTACACACCGTACAGGGCGTCGTGCAAACAGACCACCACCGTGCAGTCTTCTGGCCACGGTAAAACGCGATATCGGTCGTCCAGTCGCCTGTGTCGTGTGTCTAGCGATTTCTCCCGCTGTCTGCCGCCTGTTTCTTCTGGCCTGTAAGGCAATATACCGGTCATCTGCGGGTGTGGTTCCTCGTGGACGACCACTACTAAACCCCCGGATAGCTGTTCCTGTAGTTTGAAATTGTCTCCAAAGTCGTGAAACGATGCTGTGAGCAATTCCGAACTCTGCAGCCACACTTGTCACACTGCGGCCTTCCTCCAACTTCCCAATGATTCGACCTCGGGTAAAAGCATCCAGATGTCGTCTAATAGATTGATTATTCGCCATTTCTCGCTGAGGCAGCAACTCGGTGTGATTTTAACTGCTATACGGCGTGCAATCTCTTTGCCAGAAATACTGATCTTACACCGACAACATGCTTTATACTACTCAGACACTCCCCCATTACGTCTACCTGCATATCTGCGCATGTGCTACCGTACATCACCTTACTTAATCTCCTGATTGGTCTTTCTGTCCGCTCTGCCTCTTCGTTCAGCTGATATGCTAATTTTTCGACTTCGTCCTTAATTTTTGCACACCAGTGTATAGAACAAACTGATCCGGCCTCGGAAGCCCGGCGCGAGTAACGCCGGGTTAATTACAAGTCAAATATTCAGCACATCACCATGTAGCATGTTTTGTAATCTGAAAAAAGCATAATTAGGAATTTCGAAATTTGTTACAAAAGAAGGAAAAAGTATTATCTGCATCCCTGTCATCTTACATCATCCGCAAAAACTGAAACTGTTGGCAGGAATACATGTATGCCAATGATCATGCCAATGATCTGCTTTGATCAATGCCAAGTCATTGCTTTAAGCCGGTAATTCCGTGTTCAGTTGCTGAAATTTAATGGAGCATAACTAATTCCATATTGATTTTGTATATGATTATTCAGTTCCTTTACAAAGCATAGGAGCTGACGATTCATATCAGTTATGGTATTCTTAATATCTAAATTGATCAGGCAATTTTTTTTAATCTAGAATATTCAGATTTGTATATCAGTTGAAATTTGGAACAAAATGGTTCTAATATAACAGTAAATTGCCATTATTTACCAGAATGGGATAGCAAATGAAAATTTCACATTCATGTGGACATCACACAATTTTGCAGCGTCTTCAAATTCTTCGATGTCTTCAGAAAAAGAAGGATTTTCTTTTAACCTACGAGTTTGCTAAAAAAAATATATGTATATATATTAAAATATTAGGAGTAGTAGCAATAATCCAAACAGAATATGCATACTCAATAAATATAATTCTTCAGCAATCACAAAGCTCTTAAACTTGATTTCGTCAATCAAAACGTTTGATGGAAAAGTGGAGAAAAAAAAAGAACTTTTAGTCTAAAGGAGACGTTAGGGATGATATGTTATATATAGATGTTAGGGATATGGGATATTAGTGTTGAAATGGCATTTTATGTTGAAACACTTAAATGCGTTACATCACTTTCAAATTGCAAATTGTTGCCGTCAATGTTATTGTTTTGCATTGTATTTAAAAGAACTATTTAATGAAGAATATGAATGAATGTCTGTGTGTTTCTCATACTTTGAAAAAAAAAAAAAAAAAACAATGTCATCTACAGTTATCAAATTTTGAATAACCTAGTGCTTCACACGAGCATGAGCACCTGGAAACCCGAATTTTGAATTTCAAAATGTTTTATTATCTATTTCATATTATGTAAAACTTAAACGAATTTTTGATTAACAAACACTAACGATTTCAGAGCTAGCAGTGCAACTAACTGCCCGAAATAAAACATTTTTATCTCCAGCGCGCGAGACTGTCCATCAGGAATTCTAAAGATATGCTCTTTTTAAATATTCTGTGATTTTGCTGTTGAATCGAATTTTATGTGGCGTAAGTGTCAAAAATGTGACATTTAATAAATAAGGCAAACACACAAAACGTTAATAATAAAAAGCCAAAAAATATTATGTAAATACATCTTAGTAAGAAAACTAAACTTTGGTATGATGAACTGAGGAACGACTAAAATATATATATATATATATTATGCGAACACTTATGCATCGGGAATTCTAAATGTATACTGCTATGCTGCGTTTAAATTTTTTGTCAATTTACTGTTGAATTGCATATGCAGTAAATGCGAAGAAAATGATGTTTAATGATAAAGCTAAAAAGACAAAAAAGAATAGGTTAATAGGAGTGAGTGTAACAGCAGGTGCGAGCTCAGCGAGAGCTTAAAAACCTTAACAAACCCTTCTGGGCGACTGTTAAAATCTGAAGAGCATTCAATTTTTTTTTAAATATTGTAGGCTAAAATCATAACTTAAAGCTGTAGGATTGTTTGAAAAAGAAAAGAATAAATTTTAACAGAAATAATAATTACTTTTTTTGTTGGGACATTTCCTGGATAACTGTGCGAATAAATGGAAGGCTTCTTCTGTCTATCAATTCCTGCAGTCAGTCGGATTTTCGTAAATATCGATTTTAGGATTGCCTTCTTACGTCGGCTTCTTACGCTTACTGATCCATTCGAATTATGTACCAGCAGCCATCTTTTCAGAAGTTTCTGGGTAGCTACACAAAAATATCAACTATGATGAAACACGAAGTTATCCAATGAAATAAAGTATGAATATTAATATGGAATTTCAAAAATCGTTAGACTTTACTATTTTTATACCTAATCTTTCTAAAACACTTTAGGTTGCTTAGCTAGTTACGGAGAACTGACTGTTTCAAGCGAAAAGTGATTTTATGTAGGATATTCTGGGAAAAACAGGCTCGTATTTACACTAGCCGTCAGAAAAATTTCGTAAATAGTATGAAAACGACAATGTAACCAACTCTTTGAGATTCTCGAAAAAGCCTTGGTTTTTTATTAGCAGTGGGTTTTCAAGTCTTTCTAGCAATTCCTTACTATTTTACACTTAACGTATTTTTCACGTATTTAAGAACTTTCATATACTTTTTATGAATATTATTTAATAACGATTTTAAACTGAAAAAAAAATTTTTGCTAGTAATTTTGCTAAAAAATTTGCCAAAAATTTTTTTTCAAAAAAATTTTTGCTAGTAATTTTTTTTTAATTTAAATTTTTTGAGGAAAAATTTAACAGTTAAAATGTCATATCTTCTCCTACAATTTTCAGTGTTTTTCCTTCAATTTTTTTTTATTGTATGTATTAGAGTTTCCTTGATAACTTTAGGAATCGACAATTAATGAATTAGTTTTTGAGGGAAAAAAAATTTAAAAAAAAAGCACGTTTTAGGTAAAAACTTCGAAAAAAGTATAATCTCAATCGCATTTTCGCTTCCAATAATTTTTCTTTTCAGTATTTTGCAACACCCATCCTTGTTTCCATTATGTATATAATTTTAAACAAGTATTAAAATATTAAATAATTTAGTCTATATTTGTATAACTTTTAAGACTTTTAAGTAAAACTATTTATTGAAAAAGTGCAAACTCTGAAAACGCATTTTAAATAATGTAAACTGTCTAAATGGTCATTTAATCATTTCAAATTTCTTAAAAATTTTATTACTGAATTTCAATATATATAAAACTAGTGGAAGTACCTCGATGCCAATTAAGTTAGATTGAGAGTAATGCATCTAACAACAGAGAGAAAGATACTGTTGTAATCCTTCTCTAATAACGATGCAAAAAGTATGATTCATAGTCATACATTTTTCAGTCTGATTCGATATGGAATCCACATAAAAAATTTCGATAGAAAAATAAGCTAATTATCTCTCATATCAGCAACAATGGCACGCAGTTTTCAATAATTTTCGTCTTTCTAATCAAATGGTCTTAAAAGCTAAAGTTCCATCCAATATTTCACCCATATTCGATTTTAGTAGATTAAATGTGGCAAAAAATTTATCATAATTAATTAGAAATCAATAACGGGAACAAACAAACAAGGACACAAACAGATATTCTTTTTTATAGGTACAGATTTTGTAAAACTTACAAATTTTTTATTAACAAACTCTACGATTTGAAAGCGAGCAGTAGCAGCACTTTTCGAAATAAAGAGTGCGAAAATTAGCGCTTTCGGAGATTTTAATTAATATTTCGCCTGATTAAAGTCGTACGAAGATGAGAATAGTCAAAGTGGTTTCCCACGGATTTTTGGAATCGGGAATAATGTATTTAATGTTTAGCAATGCTATTTTTATTTCACCGTAAAACTTAGAAATTGTTTATTAACAAACTCTAGGATTTGAAAGGAACAGTGGCAACAACTTTGGAAATAAAGCAGATTTTCATCTCCAGCTTGTGAGACTGTTGCCACTTGGAAAAATAACGGCGAAAATTATCGTTTCTCCGAGTTCTTAATTAATTTTTTTTTGAAAAAAGTGGGCATTGACCTTTTCCAGGAAACAGAAAAGAATTGTAGAAAGTTTGGTGATGACAGCTATGGTATTGAGTTATTAGCGAAGAAACACACACACAGACTTTCTTCTTTATGTATACTATAGGTAAAACCTACTGCTATTTAATTGGTTACTAAGCTTTTATTTAAAACGTTATCTGGCCAGAAATATTGCAGAAAAACAATCATAAAATGCAAGTACAATTTTTCTTTACCTGTTCTTTGTTTTGCAAAACACGTTCAAAACAATTCTAATAGGTGAATTAATTATATTTTTTAAAGCATTTTTAACGATAGTAAAACCCATATAGAGTCAATATGAATAATATTAATTCGTCGCTTCATTCATGTTCCAAATTGCAAAATTTGAAATTTGAACGGATATAAAACATTTGAGTTAAAACCGCTCAGCAGCATATGTGATTTCTTCTTTCTTTTAGCCATTTGGTCTCGTACATGAATTCCTTTTTAAATTAATTTAGAAGTATTTTAATCAATTAAAGAGTTTAACGTTTGTTCTAGCACGATTTCCAATAATACTTCAGTCAAGAACTTAATCACTTTTATTAAGCCACCTGCTTCTGTTCGTGTCTTATCACAAAAAATTTCAATTTTTTAAGAAGCATAGCCAAATTGACTGATGATAATACACAGAGAAATATTTGCTGAGGGTTTATATATGTATATAAACGGCAGATACATAAACCTGCCTAAGTTTCCCCCCCCCAATCTTAGTATTTAAATAAATTTGTTTATACATATAAACATAAATACATGTAATAATAGTACTTTTGGCAAAAGATGAAGAGAAAAATTCACGTTTAATCATGGCCGGAAAAACTGTTAGTAGATGACTGGACATTATGGCGTAATGGATGATCGGATGGAATTTTATACGCACGACTAGCTTGATAGTTAAGCATTATTTATTCTTGAATGACGAATTTCTTAATACATAACTGTAGAAGACTAGGGGTGCTAAACGCGCCCAATAATTTTAAATATGCAATCACATTTTAACTAACGGCGAAGAGCTAGCAGGGCGTGAGCCAAAGAATACTATATAAGACGTTCTTTGCCTGAGCGAAAGGCTCTTTACACGCAGACGAGGAAGCGAAAAAAAAAAAAAAAAAGAGCAGCTGCAGTTCAAAGGAAGACGGAAGAAAAGTTCATAGTTTCAGTTCGAGTCGAAGAAAGTTTTGGTTTACAATTATTTGATTGGGCAGGAGATATCTGCTTTTAAACGTTACGTAATTTCGAATGATCTCCAGTTTGGGAGAAAGGGTGAATTTAGAGGAAGAGCACTAAATGTAGGATGTTAATTTTGAGATCGCCAATTTTTTTAATACAGCTATCGTATTTTGTTTTATCTTACATACATATAAACAAAATAAACATATAAACAAAGTTTTCTGATAGTTGCAGCGATATTGAATTACATTCCTCTTCTTTTACATTGATTTTTAATACGTTACTGAAACAATTAAGAAGTAAAAAAAAATAAACAATGAGGGGTTGTGGCATTTAAAGGGCTCTCAAAATATTTAAAAGCCATTTTATACCATTTGTGATCGTCAGATCATTTCGAAATTTCTCTTTATTGTAATAAGGGTATTAAGGTATTTATTTTTTTAGCAAAAAATTGATAAATTGGTTATATAATCGATTTTGATGTACCAAGTCCCCTACTATTAAGGAACTCGTCTACTTTTATTGAAATCCGTTTCACCCTTTATGTTCAAAGTAAATGCAAAGATTTTCTTTTTATTATTATTTTGCATTACAAATTTAGTTTAATTTGACGGAGAATACCTGTTTATTACTAAACATGCCCACATTTAGAGCGTCCAACGATTGGAATATTTTAGGTATCTTTATTTACATTCCAGTTTTATATTTTATCTAACTCTCATAGTAATAATCATCAAAACCTGCCAAAAAACACTGCTATTCTTATTTTAAAATGTTCGCATCATTGAACAACAGTTACTTCTTTAAAAATTACATTGATTCAAATATAGAAAGATGTTACTTTCTCTTAATACGTACTTTGAAATGCCTACTAATTTAAACTTTTAAAAAAAATATTAAGGATAATTTATCAAATTGTTTTCTTAAAAAACGCATTTAACTGCAAAGAAATTTTCCAAGCGATATTGGTAGAAAATCTTACAATAATTTTATTTCATATGTTTTATAAATTTTATGAATTTTTATAACTTTAATTATTTGTATATTTTATATATTAGAATTTTATTTCTTTACCATGATAAAATACTTTTATTCAAATTCAAATATTCGCTCTTAACTGCTTAATATCGGTAAATATATGTTAATATCGCTCGTATATCGTAAATTTACTTGGGTGCGATGTATCAACTCATTACTTATTTCACCGACTCCACCCGTGCCCGAGTAGTTAAAACTAATGAATTCTGGTAGTTCGACCTGGTCTTCAAGCTAAGACAACAAGTTTGCTGCATGGTTTTTTTTTTTTTTTTTTTGTGGTTTTCTTCAGTCAAATGAAAATACGAACTAGTAGACTTCCTCGGAGTTGTCTCTTTCCTTAGTAAGATAAAGATAAACCTCGTATGCTTTGTCCAATCCAAATAATATAACCTCGTGTTTTCTTCGTAAGGACGAAGGCTTTTTGTGAAGAGTGCATTAAAATCACGATTAATCTCCACCCCCCCCCAAAAAAAAAGAAATAAAAGAAATTTCTTTGTTTGTTTGTTTAAAGAGGATTTTTTATGTAATTTGTTTCGGGTTTTTTAAGAATTTAAATTAATTCTTTCTTAAATTAAGTTTTTCTAAATTTCCAATTTAGGAAATGATGCTGTAGCTGATAACAGTTATACTAATTGTTATTAAAACGTATGCTATGAACCTAATTAACATCACATTTGATAAGTGCTCATTGTGACCCCGTGGGGGTTTTCCTAGTTTTTCCTACAGGCAACGTAAGTACGAGTCAGTCAACTTCCAATAAGGCACGCCTTTCATTAACTAAATAGACTTTGTGCGCTACCGCATCCAAACACTCAAAACGAAAGATAATGGTCAGGATAATAAACTGGAGTATTTAGTAAATCGGTTTTCTGTATCGTTTTCTAATAAGAATTCTGCTTCATTATCCTTGATAAGCAACGTAATATATGTTAGTTTTCAATGCGTAAAACTGTAATTATAATCAGTGATCTTTAAGTTAATGGATTCATTAATCTAATTAAAACAAATGACACTTCGTTTTTTGGGGATGAAAAATGCAATTTCATGCTGGAAACAAATCTATCTGTATAATTAATTTCTTCAAAATTAAATTTCATTTAACTAAATTTCATCGTTCAGACATTTTAGTCAAGAGCAGCAATTCCAAGGCACGTAAATCCTGACGAAAAAGTAACTTGGGAACCACCACACATGTGAAATTATTGCTAAGATTATCAATAAAAACGAAATGAGAAACAACAGATGGCAAAAGGGTGAATTTATCTCAGATCAAAGAGCTGTTGAGATAACAGAAGGTTGCAAGATTGCTTGATTAGTACGAATATAAAATAAATAAATAAAAATAAAAAGAATTTCAAATAAAAACCGAATGTACGAAATGAATGCTTTAAAAAAAGTCAAGGTTTCAAAAAGGACCGAGATTGTCAAAGTGCATAAGACAAAAAAAGATATTAAAATTTGAATGGACTAGCTTAGATTTTTAGTACGGAGTGCAAGGAAAACTTTCTATACTTCTATATAATTCTTTTCTATTTTCTATACTTCTATATACAAAGTCCTTAGATGTTCTACACTTCTATATACAAAGTCTTTAGATGTTCTATACTTCAGACACATGTCATGATCTTGGGAATTCATTTCTTATCCATGGCAATGAAACTAATGCTTTAGTTAAACGAATTATGTTCTCGCAGTGAAAATAAAAGTTACATTTATGTTAGAAACATTATGTTAAAAATCCTTTGTTTTCGTGTCAATTGCGTAAACTTCTGAAACGTTATTTGCGAGGAGTTTCACTCTTCGAGTAGTCTCTCTTGTAAAACATAACCATTTCTTGTTTTTAATTTAAAATAACAGCAGTGTGATTCTATCTTTCACTTAAATATTAAAAATAAGTCTTTAATAGCCCTAAAATTATCATAATATTAATTGAAAACTTTTGAAATATTTCAACAATTAAAAACCTGCGAATGGAAAATGAAATGAATGAAAGAGGTAAGCGGCGACATGTTAACAGCGCAACGAGCAAGAGTAGGAATGTGATGTTTTAAGATGTTAGTTTCAGAGTGGTTTTATTAAGATTTAAGTTATTCAACTGAATATTTGAGCTATACTATCATTTCTAGTTTCCGTCAGCCCTCACCAAAATGTAATTAAGATGAGTTTATAAAAGAATTGTGTTCTTCAAAGGTAGAGAGAGAGCTTTGGCAGCGATGCTCGCCGCTATACTATTTTCTCTCCAGCTCTGAGAATTTCTGTAACCAACGTCAGCCTTTTCCCTGCCGAGTTACTCACGCAGATTTGACTGAATTGAGCCAATGCTTGATGGGCTTTTGACTGTGAATCTCTAAAGTTAAATTACTTTGAAAAAAGAATGACGTGTGGAGTCCAAACCAGATTTTTTTCACCATTTAATAGCTTAAAATTGAATGTTAAATGCCACACAAATTCCGTTGAATATTTGAGAAGGCTGAAAAGTTTATATAGCATCGATTCAGTTCGTATTACACTAATACTGAAACGTCTTCCTTTTCAGTTATTTACGTTTGAATATAGTTGCAGAAATTATTCTTAACATTTAAAAAATAAAAATCCATACAAAATGTTAAATTATCAGAGCAGTATTTTTACTCATTTCCGGTCACAAATTCCATGAACGTCCAGCACTTTTTATAAGTGCACGCATGAAATTTTAGCTTTATACTAAAATTATTCGATTTTTTTTATTTATTATGATAAGGCATAGATCGGAAGTCGACGAAAAATAGAAAGAATGTAACATCTAAAGAGATATATGAATGATATCACAAGTCAACATCAGGATCTACCTCTTCCCTAGAATGATTATCAGGAATCAAACTTTTTGAGCATATTGAGCATAGAATCAATATGTAGTTTAATCAATACGCAATCAGTTTTCCCAGACACTTTAAAAATAGTTATGACCCTGTTTAGTAATCCTAAGCTCTGAATATTTAAATTCGAAAAAATATCGGATAGTTATGCAAGTCTTCGAAGCCATTAATCACTGCGAATTTTCAAATTCACATGAAAACGGGTGGTCTTCCAAAACTTGCTTGGCTCAGACGCCTAACTGTGAACTATTTGCCATAAATAGTTTCTGTCCCGGGCAAAGATATTCTTTAATTATTCATCCACTTATGTAAAAAGCAACCCTTTTTATTTCGCACCTGCCTCCTAGACGGTATAGTGGTTAGGAGAGTGGACTGCTACCAAAGGGCCAGCGTTCGAATCCCGGAGAAGGCATGGTTGTACCTGTCCGTCTCTTCGTAGGAGGCAAAGGTGGCCCACGTATTAAGTGCCTCCATTATAAAGTGACCACCGCTTCTGGCCTTAGTAGTGGCCAACGTCTGTGGACGCTTTGGGCTCGCCATTGGGGGAAAAAATTTCGCGCCGACACTTTTGCCGATTTGGTACAACTTATTTCAGTTATCAAAAATGAGGTTTACAACTTGCACAGCAGATGAAACAAGTCAATACTAAATAATCAGGATAACAATACCTCAAACAATGCTGATAATGAGGAAGCACAATCTAAACAGACCTCCCATTAAATTAACAGTATGGAATGCTAGAAGCGTTCAAAATAAAATTCAGGAACTCCGAAATTTTCGATACACTTATGAGTTAGACATTGCATTAAACAACTGAGACCCAAGCTACACCCACGTTGTAGTCTAAAAATTTCCAAGTTCAGGTGTTATACATGCGACAGATTAAGTCGCCGAGGTGGAAGAGTTGGAATATATGTCAAAAACCCTTTACAATCTTGCCTAATTAATGAAGACCGAAGAAACGGACACGAGAATGTTAATGTTTCTGCTTTGCTTCCTTTTTACGGAATTATGTACTTTACCTGTCTGTACAATGCTTTGCTAAACTTACTGGATCAGACTACCTAGCTGATATTCTACCCGTAGAGAAGCTCGTTATTTTAGCAGGTGACATGAATGGGACAAACTGCGCATGTAACTGTAGACGAACAAACAGGAGCAAAGAGAAACTACTCGACTTTATAATGAATTACCCAGTTTATTTCTATACTCTCATTGAGTACACGTATTTGCCCAATAATCCTCGTAAAGGTGATATTTTAGATAATATCTCTATTACTTCCATGCACCTCGAGGTGAAACATAAAATGACCTCTGACCGCGTACCACTAATTGCAACGCTTGACACAACTAAAAATACGGATCCAAGAGATAAAATTAAGAAAAGAAATAAAATCAGACAAAGAATGGAACCTTACTTGGGACCCGCAACTCAAAAAGACCTCAAATAAGCTCTATAAAAATATTAAAAATTGCATTACACAGCACGGAAAGGACACCTGGGAAGAAATAATTCTCAGTTTCAATAAACCGAATAGTTCCTTCTGGTCTTTTGCACGTAAGTTTAAACAAAAAACCACTGTTAATAAACCTATTTATGCAGAGCATAAGATTGCACTCACAAATGAAGACTAGGCCAATGTCCTTGCGAAATATCTCGAAAAACAGTTTATGCGAATAATAGTCCGTGCGACTGCAGCTTTGTTTATGATGTCAGATACTATATTAAAGCTTGGTTACAGGTTCCCACTGCACAAAATGGTACAGATTCACTTCACCAAAGGAGGTCATGAATATTGTGAAGCGACTTAAATTTCGGAAAGCCTCAGAGTGCGATGAGATTACTAATATTGCTACTAAGCACTTGCCAATTAACATAATCAGTAGATACACTGGTATTTTAAACGCACGCTCAGAAGATTCTTACTTATCACCTTTACGAGAATTGGCGGAAGCAAGCTAAAGTTATTCTGTTGCCTAAACCAGGAAAAGATATCATAAAACCAGATGGATAAAGGCCTATCAGCCTCCTTCCTGACTTAAGCAAAATTTACGAAAGAATAATTTTCAACAGAATGCACCCCCACTTTGATAAACTGCCGCTAGAGCAATTTGGGTTTAGAAGAGGTCTATCTGCTACGAAGCAACTCGTTAAGGTGACTGAATTTATTGGAAATAGTATAATAAATAATAAGCAGTGTTACTCATGTTGGACCTAGCGAAAGCTTTCGACCGCGTCTGGCATGAGGGGCTTATCTATAAGTTAATTTCTTTCAACTTCAGCAGAGAACTCGTTAAGTCATTGATTCATTTATCATAGACAAATTCTGCGTTACAATTGGAAAAAGATACTTCTGAAAGTAAAAGATTAAATGCCGGTGTTGTACCCCAGGAGTCGATTTTAGGCCCGTAACTGTATTACGTAGCAGATTTTCCAAAAGTGGAAATTAATAATAGCTACTTTCTCGGATGCTACGTGGACGATACCGCGTTAGCGGTTAAATCAATGAGTGCTGACCTCGCAGTACATAAATTACAGGATCTGATGCCTCAAATAGAAAAACTGGGGCATTAAGTGCTGCACTGCAATTAATGATCAAAATTACAGCTCCTAATTGTTTGTAGGAAATCTTCCACGACGTCTCTTATTGTGAAACTGCACCTATTCGATATGGAAGTACCTACAGTTAAAAAGCCAAATACCCAGGTATTGTAATTAATAGTAAACGAACACGGAAAGACCGTATTACAAACGTAAAGAAAAAAGCTATTGGAATAATGAACAGTCTATTCGAGCCTCGACTTATTCAAGAAAATTCATATTTATATTGCTATTATAAGGCCTGTATTCTTTTATGCCTCGCCAGCTTGGGTTGCTTACTCTAGAAAATATAGTTCTAAACTTGGAGTCATATAAAACAAAATTTTGCGCGCAATTTCAAATGCTCATTATTATGTTTCCAAAGACACTTTGTATAAGGATTTAAAAATTTAATATGTTGACCAATTTCTTCATAAAATGAATTAAAAATTTTTCAGTAAAGCGAAAAGTTGTACTCATTTACAGCACTTCAATGTTTGTGATTATATTATTTTCAAAGTCGACTATGATATCAGACTCTACGCAGCTCATCTCTTCCAGGACGCAAATTTTCCTACGTATTCTATCTCATAAGCTAAAATACACATCACTATTGCCTCGTTTCGAATGTACTGATAATATCATTATTATTTTGCATTTATTTTGTATATTCTGTTGTATTTATTTATCAATGTACTTGTATTCAAAATGTATTTTAATTCACTTTATTGTCTTGTGTAATTACTTCACATTTCACTCAAAACTTTCACTGACACTTCTCGTAAGTAGTTTATAGTTTGATCAAAGAACCTCTAAGGAGAGGTTCTTTGGTTTGATTCTCTCTGGTCATGCGTCTCCATTGTTCGCCCCTTCTATTGTTAGCTTCTTGGCATGTCTAACCTTGGGATGCACGGTGGCCCCCAATCTTCACCTTTGACCTTTCACTCGAACGGTTCAGATCAGGGTTAAATAAGTCTCTTAAGTCCATTCCGTACAACGGTATTAAACACCTATGTGCCTGGGCACAGTGCCCAACCCCAGATGTAACGGAACTTTAAATTTATGAAAAAAACTTATCAAAAATAACTTCAAAGATATATATATATAT
>KK113261.1:74696-96996 GCA_000611955.2 Stegodyphus mimosarum | reverse complement strand
ATATATATATATATATATATATATACTTCTTTTTTTAACCCCGTAGTTAAATTAATGAAAAAGTAAGCAAACTTAGAAACGTATAAAGTTAGGCGGAAACTAGTAAATGAACAGAGAGCTGCCGAGCTGGTGACTAGCATAATAAAAATAAGTGCAACTGCATAAGACCGCTAGTGTAATAAAAAATGTACACAAAATGCGTAATATATTAAGCCTGCGACTGTAAAAATATAAACAGAGAAAAATACAAAAAACAGAATACATTAAAATAGATTACTACTCCATAATTGGCCCTACTCCAATATGGGCATGGGCCTCTTCTTGAAATTATCGCTAGCGTGATCATAGTTATAAATTCTTAACTCTTGGTTTCTTAAGGTTTTCATTTTCGCATGAGCCCACTAGCGGCCGAGCTAGTTTCTAAACACTGGTAGTGGTAGTTCGATCCGAGTTTCGAACTCCGCGAACGGGCTGGCTGCATGGGTGCTTTCGTTGTTTTCCCAATGTGTAAGGTGCGTAAGAGCCAGTTTCCCTTAGAAAATCCTTCACGAAGGTATCCCTCCTCTTAGGCAGATAGCCCACGAGCACTTTGCCATAATTAAATAAGCCAACTTTGGCATGGAAGTTTTTTGCTAGATGATAGTAGAAAGCTTTAAGTTGACAAATTTTCAACTCTTCATGAATCGTGCTATTTCTAATATACCACGGCGAGTTAGTCTCTTAAGTCCTGGATTCAGACTGGTTTGCGTTAAGAGCCTTCTATGGTATTTCTCTCACTGAGCCGGATACATTGCGGCTTGCACGATATCCTGGCATTCAAGGTGCGGACTGGATCGGACTCTCTTAGTTGTTGCGAGTTGTTAGTTCAGCGTGAGATCGGAGTATTGAGATATCTGCGCGTTAACTTTTTCCTTAACTGTGTTTTGCATTGCAATGTGTTTAACGCTCACAGTAGTTTGAAGTGTAAGTACTGATTGTACTATGTGATATTATGAAGAGTTGTACGACCATCTTTGTGGAAAGTTCCAGAACTTTGAAGTGTTTCTTTCGATAAAATAAATGTTATTAACCTATCGTCGGACCTGTGTGCATTCAATTTAATACGAACCGGTACGCAGGCAACAGTACTTTTAATGACCTTCTAGAGACATTAGGTATTCTTTAGGTAGAAGGTAGACATTTGGTAGAAGAAATGAAAAATGAGCAATGTCTTCGAATGTATTCGAACCATGGACTTCTCGAATACGCGTCCAGCGTGCTGACCACTACACCACGAAGGCGAGAGAAATGCTTTATATGGGAGAATCGTTATCCACCACCTTTTTTAGTTCGGGCGCCAGTGTAGAGGCATTTTAGAATTTTTCGAAACAAGGTAATCGAAGAAATGAGCAATGTCCTCGCAGGGAATCGAACCATGGACCGCTCAAATACGCGCCGAGCGTGCTGACCACTACACCACGAAGGCATGCGAAGAAGGTGGGAGAAATACCTTATAATCTTAGCATACAGTTTTTATAACGGCTTTTTCACTGCATTCGAATGCTTTGAGTAATTAATTAAACAACTATTTTTTACTGCACGCTAGAAATGTACGTAACATTTCCATCGAACGTTGAGTTAGATTAGTCTTTTAAATTATCTCCCAAGTTATAATTCTACTGGAGGGGTTAAATTTTCAACTTGTTTTTAATATCTCTGCAGCTTCATAAATATTATTTGCAATTTTTGTATTCAACGTGGCAAAATCAAATATGACAACGATTTAAATGATATATAAAAATCTAATGAATATCTGTTAAATATTACGTTTGCTATTTCATTTTATTTTTTAATAGTAATTAGTCATAACATTTGTGAAACACTCTAACAATACCCCCTATAGAATTTAATAACATTACTCAAGAAACTGAAATCCATTTACCGTCTTTAATTTTAAACTTTTTATCCCAAAGGGCGTTAGCCCAGAAGGGCTATTAATTTTGTTTTGCATTTTGCGTTGGTTCCCGATAAATGTCGGTTCACTTTTCAAATTGCCACCAAATGTTAAAGCCTCGGACTATATTTAAAGAAATTAAATAATAAAGAATCCGCATAAATGTGTATATGTTCCTCGCACTGTGATAAAACAACGGTACCTAGAGCCATCCAATTTTGAAAAACGTACGTTTCCACCCGAATATGGGCATCTGGAAGCCCAAATTTGCAATTCGGAATTTGTTTTGTTATTGATTTCATATTTTGTAGAACTTTAACGAATTTTTGATTAACAAACTCAACGATTTCAGAGAGCGAGCAATGGCAACACTGTGCTGGGGGGGAATTATATCCAGGGCGCGAGACTGTGTATCGCAAATTCTAAAGATATGTTCATTTTAACATCAGTTTGCGATATTGCTGTTGAATTGAATTTTATGGTTTAAGTGCGAAGAACATGATATTTAACGAATAAAGGTAACGCGCAAAACGTTTAAAAAAAAAATCTTTTGGCCGTAACGTAAAATCTGAGAGCTTTCAGAATTTTTTTTTTTTTTGAATGATAATAATATGTCAAATAAAATTTCAATTGGTGGAATGATTTAAGTACTTTTAAAATTTATAGTGGAAAAAAGCTGTTTGGAATTCTACATATTTTAGTTTCAAATAAGTTTAAATTACGATTCAGGTTTCAAACCGAATAAGAAATCTAGATGATTTCACCGTCAATTTCTCCACTGTCAAGTAATTTTCACTTAAAATAAAGTGAAATGTAGAAAATGCAGATTATTTACTCCACCGAAGAAAGAAGTATTGTTTGCCAAGTTTAGTAAATAATTGACAAATGAGGTAACAAATTGAAGAAACTGCACTTTTCAGTGTCAATTAGGGTATTGATAACTTGAAGAAGGGAGAACACTAGTAAGTCTTTTCCGAAGGTAAGGGCATGCTCATTCGCCTCAAAATCCTTTCCCCACCCCACCATCCACAGGTGCATTGACATTTGATTCTATCGGTTTTAGGAACTTGCTGAGTTAACTGTCTATCATTCCTTTGTCGTTTGTCATTTGTCATGCGCAATCTTGGTTGCTCAAACCAAACAATACATATTCTTTGGCTCAAACCACTGGTTGCGGCTACATTTCTGTAAGTGTTCTCATACTGATTTCTGTGGGTTCCAATTTCCAAGGATCTCTTTGCCGTTTAAAGTACGTTTTCCCAGAATTCCGAAAGCACTTTTCCCGGACCGGTTTTAATTTGGTCACCCTGAAGGTTAAAAAAATCGATTCAGATTGATTTTCTAAATTATATCACAAGTTACAATTTATTTTGCATTAACATTCCTTTAAAAAAGTTTTTCACTAATGCTGAAATTTTTATAATATTTTGTACAAAATTTAATTTCTTTAAATAGCCGTACATTGAAATCCAATCACCGTGTTTTAAAACATGAAATTTGAATGTTTTTCCCATTGCTCTCTTTCTCAAAAAATTTTAACTCCTTTTTAATCATATCTGATTCACTATCCTCTAGGTTTCTTTTTACATTTAGCACTTGCGTAGTAAGACAAAAAAAAACAATCGCTTTTGTTAATTATTGTTAATTAATCGGGGATTAATTTAGCCCCTTGAAAAGTCAATTAATTTCGATTAATGACAATAATCTATATGTTATGTACCACCACAAGATAATTGTCTGCATTCTCTGTATAATATGTTTGGATACTGTGTACCTACTATAGTGTAAGCTGCTCGTATACTGTTTTTTTTTTTTTTTCTACTTTTATTTCATTTGTTTTGTGTGTTTACATTGAGTATTTTATTGTATAATTTATTTTCATGGATTAAGACTCCCAGTATTTGCATTTATCTCTAATATGTTAAATCACACTAACTCGAATGCCTTTCGAAACTTTTCATGTTTCGAAACTTTTCATTAACAACTTTTAATTTCCTAGCTAAAAACTGTACTAACTTTTTGTTACTAGTACTCAAACCTCCTACTAGTCACTCTGAAAAATAACAATCTCAATTATATATATATAAAATCTTATACTGATTTAATTAGGTTAACTGCATCATCTTTCGTAATCCCAAATTATTCTACATGGGGTAGAGCCTAAAGCTCAGGCACCCGAGTGTAGCAAACACCGTTCCACAGGCGAAGAATGACAATAATTGCTTCATTAATTTTTTTGAGATTTTTCTTAATTACCAGTCATTAAAATATTTTCATTATATCTCTAGATCAGGGGTTTTCAAATTTTGTACCACATAAATGTGAAACAAAATGTACCACCATAAAAGCATTTCGCCATTAAAAATCAATGCATCCTAAATGGAGTGTATATAATCAAAGAATAAAACCCTTTAAACTTATATTATTTAATTATATCTGGAAATGAAACTTTTAAATTACAATAAAATATAAATAAGTATACTACGAGTATACTGGAGTACCGCTACAGTTCTTGGAAATGTCGTCATTTCATCATTAAAGCTAGAGTCGTAAAAGTCAAAAACTTGAAAAATATATGTGTTTCTGAATAATAACGATTAAAACAAAATGTTAAAAGGGGCGCAATTTTACATTCATTTTGTACATTCATTTATTTTTTTTTTTTCTGTAAAAATTGTACCACTAAAAATATTGTAATGTACCATTAGTGGTACATGTACCACAGTTTGTGCACCTATAAAATTTTTACTACACTAACGTTATAGTTTTTCTTTTTCTTTTCCCTAAGAAAATAAATCACTTATAAATCTATGCATTTGGTTTAACTAAATCGTTTCGTTTAAAAGCTTTTTTTTTTTTTTTTGTTCAAAATTTCGAAGAATAACATTTTGAATTTCGAAGTTAAGATTTGATTACAATTCAGTTATTAACTGAGTAAAATCCATATAAATTGCAGTTCTCCTTTGTTGAGCAATTTCGTTTAAAACACGACAAAGTAATAAAAACGAAGATTGTTTGCTTCACTGATAAAAAAAAAAGGTGCTCTTAATTAATATGCAAAGTTTAACAAGCGTCCACTAATTTTTTGAGATACTAAGTCGACAAGAATCAACTTAATTTTCATAAAATGAAAATTAATCTGGTTCTTGTGTCATTAGTATTTGAAATAGTCGTTATGATGTTTTATTTTAACTCAAAAAAGAAAGTATCACTGAATCAACAAATAAATTTAAGAAATCGAACGTTCGGGAACAGTTATCATATAAATATCTTGAAGAGGGGAAAAACTGAGAAATCTTGGCTGAAGTTGGAATGTAGTCATGAGGCATTTTTAAAAATCGTCCTAATTATTTCATTTTTCTCGATGGGGTAGGTAACAAGAATTCCCATTTCTTCCCATTGAATGCTCTGGCATAAGTATGTACTCACCTTTAGTGTAGATTACTTTCAATTTGAAAAATCACTCATAAGGGCGCACGCATTTTCATGTCGAAACACTCTTATACCGAAGCATCCTTATGATTTTTATGCTGGAGCATCCTCCTGTTTTAGAAGCTGTATTTTATAGTCCCCAGAAGTTTAAGCAAAACTCTACCCCTTAATTGCTCGAAACAGTGTGTTATCTATAGACAACAAGCTACTTATTTACAAGTCCATTCTGAGACCATTACTATGCTATGCAAGTCCAGTTTGGGTACACACAAGAAAAACTAATTGGCGAAAACTTCTGGTTTGCCAGAATAGTGTGTTAAGGCAAATAATTAACGCTGAATGGTACATCCGAAATAACAGGATCCATGAGGAGCTTGGTGTTGAGTTGCTCAGGTCCCATTACTACAAACTTGCCATAAATTTTCACAATAGACAACAACACATAGACAACCCAAGCATAAAAATATGTGATTATTATTATAATAGCTTAGACAATATGACAGGCCTTTGGCCCAGCTAAATGTCTGGATTATGTAATCCACACTCAGCTCCTTTATTTCGCTATATGTTATGTACCACCACAAGATAATTAGATAATTGTCTGCATTCTCTGTATAATATGTTTGGATATTGTGTACCTACTATAGTGTAAGCTGCTCGTATACCGTTTTTTTTTCCTACTTTTATTTCATTTGTTTTATGTGTTTACATTGAGTATTTTAATTGTATAATTTATTTTCATAGATTCAGACTCCCAGTATTTGCATTTGTCTCTAATAGGTTAAATCAAACCAGCTCGACTGCCTTTGTCGCCCGATACCATTCACAGCTTTTAATTTCTCAGCTAAAAATTGTACTAACTTTTTGTTACTAGTACTCAAACCTCCTACTAGTCACTCTGAAAATTAACAATCTTAATTATATATATATATATATATATAAATCTTATACTGATGATTATGATTAGGTTAACTGCATCATCTTTCGTAATCCCAAATTATTCTACATGGGGTAGAGCCTAGAGCTCAGGCACCCGGGTGTAGCAAACACCGTTCCACAGACGAATGGGACTCGAACCTGGACCTCTCGAATACGCGCCGAGTGTACTACCGTTACACCACGAAGGCAAGCAGAAAGGAAGGAGAAAATACCTTTATGAAAATCAGATTAGGAGAGGGAATAAAAATCTTCATTCCATAATAAATAAACAATTTTTTAATATGACGGATATCATGAAACAAAAATCATTAATCAAAAATATTGTTATTTAAAAAAACACGAGACAAGAGAAACATTTCATTTATTACTTTGCATATCGTTCATCGCAACGCGTTCATGAGGGTGCGTCGGCATACATAGTGTCACATATTTATTCAACTCAGTCGCTCTTCAAAAAGACAGAAATCTTCATAACAGTGCAGCAGTTTCATAACAGTGTGCACAAACTAACGATCAGTTTCCCACGTAAAACTGATTGCCCTCACCTTTACACCAATCGGACTCTTTTTTATAAAAATACGCATACTTTTATGCTTGGTCGATTTTGATTTGCAAGACTAATTAACTAAGCTTCGTAGAATGAAATAAATTTTTGGCACCTTTATGAAAAACGGAGACTTTATGAAAAATTGAGACTTTACATAACAATCCCTGCACTTCTATGAAAATTGCCGGATTGCTATAAAACTTGCTCTCACCTTTATGAAATACGATGGATTAGCATAAATGTGTCCGTATCTTTATGAAAAAATGCTGGATTGGCATAGAGGTGTTGACGTTTTTGTTATGACTGCAGTGAACCAGAATAACGTTTTAAGTTGTACTTCTCAGGAGGGGACTCATGTATTTCAATAATTAAATTATGATTTAATATCATGTAATCAAACCTTGTTTTCACCGAAATGTATGTCAAATTTAAATATTAAAAAGGAATTTTTTTCTCTTAATAATAAGACGTTTCACTTCTTCCCTCTTCTCATACAATGCCTTTTTGTTGCTTATTATTTTCCAAATATTTTAACATAGCGATCTGCTAGCATATAGTTGCTTTCTTGAAAAGAAAAAGGAGAAATCCGGAAGAAAATAATAATATATCCGATCAGCAATAAATAAATACGAATAAATATCAGTAGCGAATTAAATCAATTAATAATTATAAATTAATAAGTTTAGAGAAATCCTAAAGCAAAACAAAATATAAATGTCTTGCTAAAAATATTGTTCAAATCCTTTTGCTAATGCATTTGACAAAGATTGGGATTATGGCGATGTGCCGAATTTTCAATCCAGAAAATCATATATGCAGAAATCGTCATTAGGTTCTTCGATTTTATTCATTAACAAAAAAGGTAAAAACTGCGATTATTCTACAATTTTTTTTTATTTGGCATTGATTATAAGGTTGGAATTTTAACATTCACAACCGAAAGTGAAATTAGTTGCGTCAAAGAAAATGAGGAGCACATTGACGATGTTGCATACAGAATGGCAACAGCTTAATCGGCGACCTATAAGATTATGTCTTATTTCATACTTTCCCAGTTTTTTTTAAATCCTCCCATTTCAGCTTTTGCGTTCAGGGTCAACGTTAAATCCAAAAATGGGATCGAAAACCATGTGACTGTAAAATATGAATGAAATAATGTCTCAGTGGAGGTCTTCCCGTATTCAGACTATATTTAGATACAGCATTTATATAGGATAGTGGTAATATTGTACAGTAAACATGATTCTTTTTTAAAATTGATTATAATTCAGTGTTCTTATTAGCTCGAGATGTCAGCACTTCAATTTCTAATGAATAATCGCAGCTAAAATATTTTGAGAGTTCGAAAGAGAAAATTAAAAAAAATTTTAAGGATTGAGCTAACATTAAACTTAAAATGTAATACTCCAAAGATTCATGAAAATCATCAAGGGTTGGTGTTACCGCAGTTTTCTAATAAAACAGATTCATTATTTTAATGACTAAATTTTTAAAAATTTGTTTTTTATTTTGAAAGAGAATGCTGAATTATACGCAGAGTAGAAAAATATTTTTCTTCTTACGATCATCTGGCAAACAGAGTTACTTATTATATGCTGTTCAAATACAGAATGTATGTGCCTTTTTCAGCCGAAAAGCTTGTTCTTCATCCACCTCAAAAAGCCATTTTGGGGGGGGGGGTCGTTCTTGTTTAACATACGATTAAGTTCCGGATTATTTAAAATATATAAATTTTGTTTTTGAATTTCTGAGTTCAAAGTAAACGATGAGAGTATTTTCTCTCTAATCAATATTTCATGACCAAGAAGCAGAAGAAATTTAATGTGGAGGGAAAAAGGTTATTCTGGTAGACATGTAATATAATTTTACACTCTGAAGTGCTTTAAATTTTCAAGGGTAATTATTTAAAAAAATTCTTCAGTGATGTGAAAGAGAGACTGAAAAAGCACGATTTTTGATGTTATTATGGTGAATACTTATACTTTATTATGGCGAATTATGGTAATAGGAAAGAGAAAGCCTGAAACGGCATACTTTTTGTTGTTACCTCTAGAAAGCCTAAAGTTGGAAAAGCTGAAATGGGATACGATTTCAGTTTAACCATCAACACCATTCAGTTCATTAAACGGGCTATGATAGTATTGGTAAGGTAACATACTGTTATACAATGTGATATGAAAATATTGTTAAGATTTTGTATTTATTTAGATATTTTTAACAGACTTATAGTTAAAATTGTTTTATTTCCCCGCACAAAGCAGAGCGTGACATAGTTTAAGAGAAAGGCTACGCCGGAAAAGTAAAAATACAAGAGCATTGAATAAAAGTTATCTCTGTAACTGATATTTAATTTGAATAAATGGAATTGACTAGTATATGAGCTGTAACCGTAATTCTACTCTTTCTGGTTTCCAGAAATTGCTAGTAATGTCTTTGTGCGGCCGATTTAAAAATGCTATAAAAGCCGAAGAGAAACATCTCATCTCAGTTGTTGTTTAAATAACTGTTGTTGCTGATTGCAGCGAATGCGAGGTGAGATCGGATTAGCTTTCCCTGCGCTTTGGATTGCATTCTATTTAACATTTTAGTAGTTTAAAATGTTTATATTGCGTGATATTGTGATAGTGTACGAATATCTGTGAGGAATAATCCAGCGTTTTGTTGTATTTCTTGTGATTAGAATAAGTTTTATTAACTTTTTAGCGGACTTGTGCATTCAGTCTATTACGAACCCGTACGCACGCAGCAATATGAATAACTGAACGGTTGGGCTTAAAATTGGTAACCAACTATTTTGGTGAAACCAGTGACGTAGCTAGAGGCTTTTTTCCACTGGGGTGGTTTGGGTTTGCTGCCGTTCTTATTACACACCCTAATTGTTGTAAAACATCAACTCGATGTATAAGGAAATAAATTAAAATATTAAGATTAATTCCAATATGCTATTTATTTATTCATGCTTTACTGTCACCAAAATCCTCGATGACGTTATCGAAAATTTTGCATTACTTTATTGTTCTGTATAACAAGAGTACTGATAGTAGATTTAGTATTAAGCCTTAGTTAATGCAATTCGTTTGTAAACCTTATTTAATTCTTTTCATTTTTCTACCTACAAAACTCCTCTCATAAACTTGAAGCAGTAATGAGGAAAATTTGTAGTTATATTATGATTTGCCTTTTAGAAACTGTGTTTTATAATAATGTGTCCAACACGTTTTTACCTTTTTTACCGTAGCAATAACAAAAATGAAATTCTGAAGCATTTTGCTCTCAGCCAAAAACAAGGATATTTAGATTATTGCTGCAGTTATTATGATAGTTTATTGTAGTTGAGTTGAGGCTAATCTCATTTGCTGCCCTAATCAGAACAAGCCTTTGAATTTTTCTGTGATAAGCAGGGCCGTTCCTAGGCCAAATTTATAAAAAAGAAAATACTCAGTGATTCATAAAATTTTTATTTCATACTTACATATGACAAACTGCATAAAACGTACTTAAAATGAATTTAAAATATTTAGGCGTCCGCGTATTTAATTTAAAATATCTCCGGTCGCCCCTGATTTTGGCCGCCCGCGTACTTTTACGCGTTGCACCCCCGCTAGGAACGCCCCTGAGGGTAAGGAATGCAAGATTGCACCTGTCGTTGGCATGAGCCTTGAACAAAGAATATGCATGAAAATTCTTTGCCTTGAATTCCGTATACTTCGCATCCATGGAATAGTGTTTGGTACACCAGGATACCTGAGCGACAGGTTTCTACCCCTTGTGGAAAAGTTTAAGAATTGCGAATAGTATGATGAAATAGCCTAAGAGATTTATAAGGTGCTTTTTTTATCATAAAATTTTTAAAGTACGATCTTACGATTTAGTATTCATATTTAAATCAGAAGTTAGAGAATGCTAATTAAAGTATTAAGCGATGTCAAATGAATGCAGGCCAGAAGTCGTCGAGCTGGTGAGCGTGTGGATAGAGGCAAAGTCAGGTGAACACTGGTAATTTGAATCCGATAAGTAAGCTATAACTACTAAGAACGTAAGAATAAAAAGAACGCATGGCAGATACAATAAAAGAAGGTTAACATAAACCGTAAAGGCATTATAATAAAATTCACATAATATATGCATTCAGTTGGGTCACGGGCCTGTCCATATTTGCTGTATTGTAGTCATAATTGCAAATCTTAATGACCAGGTTGTTAATTATTTTTTGCCCTTCATGAAAGCTTTTAGCAAGTTTACAATAATGTGAGCGTAGTTGCTCCGTACGCAGTTCTTCATGACTTCTGTTGTCTCGGATATACCACTCCGCTTTAACTATTTGCCTAAGAACAGAATTTTGGCAAGTCTGTAACTTTTTCCTATTACATTTTTTGATATTAGCCCAAACTGGACTAGCATAACATAGTAATGGACGGAGAACGGACTGATAAATGAGTAACCTTGTTGTCGATAGATAAAACACGGTTTCAATCAATGAAGGAGTATAGTTTAGCTTTACGAACTCGAAATTTTTGGATAATAGATGTAATGTCTGGGGCCCGTGTAAGAGTTTTGTTAAGGATCACCCCAAGATAAGGGACCTGCTTGACCCAGGGAATAGTGGTGCCATTAAAGATGAGATTTTTCTTGAATTTTGCTGTTTTTGGTGAACATAATGGCCAGTGTTTTATCCACGTTAACTTGAAATTTCCATTTTGTATGCCAAGTCTCTATAATGTATGGATGTAGTTTTGTAATCGCTGAATGACTGGACCTACGAATGCACTTTGTGCTAGGATCTTAGTGCCGTATAGGTGACAGAACGACTTTGCCCTGGTAGGTGTAGAAGTGATGTGAGCATCGGAGAACTCAGACTCGAGGTCCAACCTCCATCGAAATTGATTGAGTATTACGAAATATTGTATGGACAGAATAATTATGATAAGGAGATACTTTAATTAAATTAATATTATTCAATTTAATTAAATTAATGAATTATATTATGAATGAATTAAATGAAATATAAAGGCATTGCCCCGTGCATAAAATTTAACAGGTGTTCATAAGCTGATGACTTTGCCTTGTTTTGCCCCAATTTTAAAGAACAGCACACCAGGGCACGTATCCGAAAGTTTCCGACTCGTCGTATATTTGCTGTAAAGGTACTATACAAACAACTATGCCTTTCCCGAGACTCGACCGATTTTTCATTAAAAAATTACTACATAAATTGAATAAAAAAAAATACAGAAATGCTTATTTTTAATGCAAGTCACATCTGCAAGGTTAAATGTTGCTGATAAAAAGCTCACTGTAAAGCACATGAATTTTTCCGCAGTGTATGGTAAACCAATAACTTTAATGGACACCCAGTGATATATAAACTATACCCTTCAGGATAAAATTATTCTCACGTTTAAGTATAAAATAATCACATTTTTAATCAGCCTACAAATATCGAAAGTGTAAAATAATCAAGTAACTAATCTTTGCTCTTCTACAGGAAATCTGTAGAAATGTATTCCGTCTGATTTTGAATTTTTTTTTATTGGAAATTTCAAACAAATCCGCGAAAGTGACAACTTAAATTTTTTGGGATAGAGAGAAAATTAAAAAAAATTTTTTTTTTTAAAGTAAAGAAATACACTATTCCTTCAGATATAAACTAATCTAACTAACTTCAGTCAACCTATTTGGCGGCAGATTGTAATATGGGAGTGACATGCTTCTCTTGAAACAGCTTTGGATGGGACATCCTTGCCTCATATGAAGGAGCAGACAAATTACACCCATGCCTTCTCCGAGATTCGAACCCAGAACAAAGAATATGTATTATTAAGAAAGAACACTTCTTTCCAACAAAACCGTTCTAACATTTCGCGCAGCTGCGCATGCGCGAAATATCTGTTGTCAAAGCGCCAAAGCTCGAAGCCGGTGTCGAAGTTCGAAGGTGACGTTATTAAGAGTCCATAAAACGAATATCGTTTAAAATTTCTTTAAACTTTAAAGGAAAAGAAAATATTTTTTTGCGTAAATAAATTAATTAATGGGTTAGTTGAGCAAAACAAATTACAAAAATTACAGTTTAAATTATTGCGAAAAGTCAAACAAGAAACGTTTCTTCTTTCTTTCTCGAAGCCTGCCTCGAAGCTCGAAGGTTAGTTTATCAAGAATTCATAAACCGAATATCGTTTTGAACTTCTTTAACCTTAAAAGGAAAAGAAAATATTTTTTCGCCCAAGTAAATTAATTAATGGATTAGTTATTTTGAGCACAAAAAATGTAAGAAAATCTAAGTTTAATTTATCGCGAAACGTCAACAAAGAAACGTTTTGTGAAAGACCGTTTCTTAACATGTATTCCTCAATTTCCTATACACATCGCGGAGGGGCAAATTCTCACCGCCAAATCCCTTGGAGAATTTTCCCTCCGCATTGTAGCGGGGTAATGGCAAATTGGTTTATATTACGTCTATGAAACCTTTTCTTCTTTACATAGACTTTCTTTGGCTAGTGGATCGGATTGCGCTTACCTGGCACGACAGTTCGCAGTGTTAATAGGTAAATATTTTAATATAACTCTTCATTTGCTTTCCAAAATGGTATTTTTTGTTTTTAGTGCTATTATTTTAAGACATGATTTTGAATACTTTGCAGTTTAATAACTAACAATTAAATCGATGTAAATAGGCCGCTATACATTTGGCAATGTGCCGCACTGAGGGGAAAGTGGTTTGCCTCTGTCTGGCCCGGTTTCGAATCCCGGAGAAGGCATGGATGTAAACTGTCTGTCCCCTCATAGGAGGCAACGGTGGCTCACTTATTAGGTGCCTCCATAATAAAGTGACCACTACTTCCGGCCTTAGTAGTGGCCAAAGCCTCAAACGGCTAGTACCCGGCATTGGATATACAAATAATAATGATAAGATTTGGCAAAACAGTTTATTTGCAAAGACCTCGCGTAAAAAGAAGCCGAATACATCCAGCCAATTTTTCTGATGCTAACGTTTTTGCTTTTATTCGCATATCCACCTTTCCGGAGTTCGAAGCAAAATGAGCGTCTCATTTTTTTTTCATGTTATTATAGCCAGTCATTTAAATATATGTTTTCTAAAATGCAGCTTTCCTATTCCCTTGGAAAAATTACAGAACTGATTTGATTAGGTTAACTGAATGCGGCAAAGCTCACAAGGGATATCTGCCTAAGCAGAGAGATGACTTAACCTCTTAATGCATTCAGTCGAATTAACTCAAGTACACCGAACTAAATTATTTCTGCGCACCCGAGTAAATATGCTCAATAAATATTTTTTCCCCCTGACTTGAATTTAACAGATTATATCCGTTACAGTTCCTGAGGTTAAAATAATAATAATAATAATAAAAAGAAAATCTGAAAGGTTTCAGATTTTAATTACATCCAAAGGGACGTTTATTTAACATTTTGTGTGTTACCTTTTTTTGTTAAATACCATGTTCTTCGCACTTAAACCATAAAATTCAGTTCAACCACAGTATCGCAAAATAATTTTAAATTGGGCATATCTTTAGAAATTTCGGTACACACTCTCACGCGCTGGAGATAAAAATGTTTTTCTGTATAACGTTGGTATTGCTGGCTTTGAAATCTTTGAGTTTGTTAATGAAAAATTCGTTAAAGTTTTAGAGAATACTGTTACGAATTTGACATGTATTTGGCTATTTATTTAGAATTGTAATTAAAATTCCTTTTTATTTTCCCGTCCAACGCAGACGATTTTTGAAAAGAAAGCTATGCCAATAAATAAATAAATAAATAAAATAAGCAGTAAATTGAAAAGTGAAACGACGCAAAATGCCAAAACGAAAGTAATAGTTCAATAGAATTTGGGATTCAAATCCCTTTGGACTAAAAAGAGGTTGAAAAATATTGCGTTTAAATAAAGAATTAAGAACATATGCAGATCCATAAATCTGAAGAGGATCAGGGGCTTATTTTATAACCAGTAAAAAAAAATTTCAAAATTGTACACAGTTTTAGATGTTGAAACTTTAAAAATAATGGACGTGAAATGATTGAAAAAGAGAGCAAAAGGAAAAATCTATTAATTAAGTTTGATTCAGAATAATTTTCATTTAAAATGTCTTTCATCACTATCTGGCAAAGCGATTGCTTTCTCTTAACACGTGAAAAAACTAAAAATAAATCATTTCAACATTAAAGAAATTAGTAAATAAACGCTTAAAAATGTAAATCAGATTTCTTGAAAAAAAAAGGGGGGAAAGCCCTTCGGATACACATCATAACCACTTGTGACAGACACATTTCATAGTTTCGGGCCTGGGTCTGTATTAATTGCAATAATGACACTATCCCTTTAAAAATTGAGGCCTTCGCTTTCCTGTTTCCTTAAACAACCAAAACGCCTCAAATTCTATTTGATAGTTACAAAAATTTCTTCCCTCCCGTTTATTAAATAATAATACGTGTGGAAGTTTCAAATGATATCGCTTCTAGCTTCTACCAAGCTATTTGAATTAGAAGTAAAATGCTTCAACAACACAGCAACGCCACGGAGAAAAAAATTAGTCGAAACTTTGTAAGGCGCAGACAAACTTTACAAGTGTAGAAAAAGACTTTGAAATTCATCTACAAATACAACCCAAAACACCAGCAGCATCTGAGAACCTGTCAGAAAGCTATACTGAATGATTTTAAAACGTGAGTTCTTTACATAAAACTTTTAATTCTTATTTCTTTAATGGTAGAAATATCTTTTATCTTTTAATCTCTTTAATTTAGTTAAAAATCCATTGCATGACATGAGAAGGTAATAAAAAATCTTGTGTTATTAATCATTCAATGGAAACTCTCAGCGTCACATTTTATTTTAAAATTATAATCCAGATTGTTAAAAAAATCAGAAACACTTCAAAGTATCTCAATATGAAGTTTTCTTCTATAGTGTAGATGCTCTGCCTTACTTTTTAAGAACCGATGATTGCTGAAAATTTCTAAAACCCAACTTCATCAAATCCATCAGTTTTCAACATAATAATAATGCTAGCCACAAAATGGACAATCCTAATAACCTCCTCCTGAAAGAATAAAATAACATCTTCTAACAGAAGCAATTCCAAACTTACTCCTATCTTAAAACCTTATTCCTTAACAATTAAAACCACTAACCCCAGTAAAAGTTTTATTGATTTCTTTTGCACAATGAGGGGGACTCGAAAACATCTTCGAAAGCCCTAAATTAACATTTCTTATTAACAGCACATTTCTTATTAAGAAGCACTGTAATTCCACCTATGTCTTAGTTTAATTTCATCTCCTGACCCTTCGCCGGCTGAGAGGTCAAAATTGGATACCTTACCAAGCAGTGAGGGACGCGGTCAGTATTAAGAGAGGATGATC
Organism: Stegodyphus mimosarum; assembly: GCA_000611955.2. NCBI lineage: Eukaryota > Metazoa > Arthropoda > Arachnida > Araneae > Eresidae > Stegodyphus > Stegodyphus mimosarum. The sequence continues at coordinate 80,764 of KK113261.1, read as the reverse complement.
ACTACGAAAGCTTTCTTTTCCCTGTTTTTTTTATTGTTTTTAATAATAATAAATGTTAAATTTATAAATTTATGTGTGGAAATAAAGTACCACAGACATTTAAAATTAAAGCATAATTTAAAGTAGCATTATATTAGAAATATTAAAATAATAGTAACAATTTATATCATATTTAAATGTGAAGCGAAGAACATTTCTGTAAAATTTAAAAAATTGTGTGCAAAGCATGTTGCAGAATAAACATTTTGAGGATATAAATAACAACAAAAACTAAGTCTCAGATAGCAGATTTATTTTTTCATTCATTCATTCATGTCCACTATTGCCGAACTGCCGCTAATGAGTGCGGCGCCGCTGCCTCAATGGCACATTTGCCAAAAAGGCACCTGACATGAAAATTCTGTAAATGTAAGTAAAGATCAGGTCAAGGAAGAGAGGGTGCAGCCATGCGCCGCATTTGCAAGAATAATACCAGGAGAGGCAAAAGTGGTGCAGATCAGGAGTATCAAACATGGAATAAAATCCAACTAACCGTTTAAAGCAATTCCATCTGACAGACAATAAGATGCAAATCAGTAATTAGTTAAACAGAGAATAAGGTGCAATAATATCAATAGAGAAATAAGACACTATACATAATACGATAATAAACATAACAATACACATTACAGTTTTACAGTTTTATATATATATATATATATATATATGTGTGTGTACAAACACGGACTTAGACTGATATGATATATACATTTTAGGTCGGAAAGTTTGAGTCGCGGGTGAGGTGGGCTGCATAGGGTCTAATATTTTTATCCTCCAGTAAAATTACATAATTAAACGTTTGAAAATCCAGTAGGTAGGGACAGCTCTTCGCCTTCTATTAAGAAAGTCATCCACCTGTTCCATTTTCAGGTCACGGTGCAGGGTACGATTCGAGACGTAGTAATGGGCTTGCGTGATTAATCTTACTAAATATTTATTTTGCACTATTTGAAGCTTCTTGATAGCTTTTTCACGGGCCGCAGCCCAGGCAGGTGAGCATATGTGAATATTGGCGGGACTATTGCTGTATGCTGTATAAATATGTCTTTTCCTGTTAAGACCTAAGTTTGAATATTTTCCGACTAGTAGCATTAGGTTTTTAATTGTAGCTATTGCTTTGCTTCGTGCGTTATTGACGTGATCATTCCAGGTGAAAGTGCTATTTATTACTACTCCTATTTAACTTGCTTTTTGCACCACTGGGATAACTGTATTGAACAATTTTAGCGTAGCTGTGCTGGGCGTTCTCTTTCTCGTATGCTAGATAATTAATAGCTGTGATTTTTGTGCATTGCGCCATTTAGTACTCCAGATGTGGCATAACTGCTTGAAGTTTATTCTTCACTCTGAGGGATTTTGTAGCCAAAGCCGTATCGTCGGCATAGCACCCTATAAAACTCTGGTTGTCATTAAATACTCGTGGAAAATCTGCAGCATAAAAAAATATAGAGTATCGTGCCGAGGATCGAGCCTTGGGCTACTCCGGCCAGCAGGCACTTAAGTGTGGAGCAATCATTGCCAAAGTTTACGAAGAATCTGCGATTCGTGATGAAAGAATTTATGAGTAAAATTAAATCCTTTTCAAAATCCATAGTTAAGAGCTTGAAGGCTAGCCCCTCATGTCAGACGCCGTCGAATGCCTTCGCCACGTCTAGTATGAGTAAGGCTACTTTCTGATTGTTATGCATAGCAGCGCCTATGTATTCATTCAATCTAATAAGCTGCTTCGTTGTAGATAGCATCCGAAAATCGAATTGTTCGGGCGGAAGCTTGGCCAGATAGGGTTCTATTCTACGTAATAATATCCTTTCAAAAATTTTACCCAGGCCTGGAAGCAAGCTAATGGGCAGAAATCCATCTGGCTTCGTAGTATCCTTACCAGGCTTTGGGATGAGGATGACTTTTGCTATTTTCCATGTCCTAGGGAAATAATTATGCGTTATGCAAGCATTAATGGTTCCCGTGAACTTGTTAATGGTGCTATGGGGCATCTTCTTGATCGCGATGTTAGTGACTGAATCATGACCAGGGGCTTTTGTATTTTTTAGTTTCTTTATAATTTCTTTCACTTCGTTAGGATGTGCAAAATTTGGCTTGTTCCTAGTGCTGTAAGCTGCTAAATACTCCTTCACTAAGTGATTTACATCGTATGCAAAATCTAGATCGCATGAATCCTGGTTCGGTAGAAATTGTTTTTCTAAGAATTCGGCCATAAGATCAGCTTTGTTTTTGTTTGTCAAGGCAATGCAATTGTCTCCGTAGATAGGTTTATTACATGTCGGTTTAGACCTCAGACTCCTGGCGAACGACCAGAAAACATTGCTGGGTTCACTGAAACTGGCGACTTTTTCGTTCCATAAATCTTTCCGATGTTTGAAAATTCCCTCCTTTATGATTTTATTTAATTTATTAATTTCACGTTTTATACCAGGATCCCAGGAGATCCGCCATCTCTTTCTGAGTCTGTTTCTATCTATAATTTTGTTTCTGATATACCGTGGAAGTCTTTCTGTATTATGTTCAACTGGTAATTTTTTAGTTGCATAGTTATAGGGCTCTAATAAACTGTTGGTTAGGGAATCAATAGCAAAATCTATGTCGTTAATGCTTCGAAGTGTGTCATTAGACTTGTTAATTATTGGCACGTGATCTGAGGTAAGCTCGGTCTTGACTTTTAGGTACATCGGATTTGTAGCAATAGCAAGAATGACATTTAGAATGTCTCCTCTTCTGGAGTCACCGGGAAATAAGTATATTCAGTTGGTGCGAAAAAATAGATGGAATGATTGTTAATAAAATCAAAAAGTTGCTCACCGTTTTTATTAGTTTTTCGGCAGCCCCATTCGGTATTTTTAGAATTTAAGTCACCTCCAAGGATAGACTGCTTGTTTGCTGAGAGCAGATCCGCAAGTAGCTTTTCGTCTAAAGGCTTTTTTGGTGCCTTATAAATGGAACTAAAATAAACTGTACCATAGTGCGGCAGAAGTACGGAAACTGTGATTATTTCACATCTATTATTTCTATGCTCATTAATGTAACAAGCTTGAAGAGACCTTTTAGTAAAGATTGCAACCTCCCCCCACCTCTATGACTCAAACGATCACACCTAAAACAGTTATAGTTTGCAATTTTTAAATTATTGCTGGGGCAGGCGTGGGTCTCCGATACTAGGGCGCTATGAATGTCATATGTGATAGGGAAATTTTGAAGTTCATATATTTTATTAATTACACTATGTGCATTCCATAGCATGTTCTGTATGGGGACTCTGTTAATGATGTGTTGACCCATTATTTGTAGTATTATTGGTGGTATTTTCTTGATTAGTTTTATTGATATCTTTTATGTGTTGGGTGAATTGTAGGAAGCCTGCGCTTCTGTTAACTGATACTAGCTCAGCCAAGTCGTTGAAAACTTTTACTTAATAAGGCTCGCCACAACGCACACATCTTGGTTGATAATTACATCCCACTTGGGTGTGATTAAATCTCTGACAGCGGAAACATTGGATAGGCCCCTGTCTGCCTTTATATTCTACAATATTAACGCGTAAATCACAGAGATATTTTTCATGATAGATTGCTTTAGAGGCTTCGGTTTTTGGCAAAGTTATCAAATATAATGGAAGTTTAATAACCTCTCCCTCTCTGCTCATCTGCTTAACATCTAATATTTTGTATTCCAGACTTTCTAAGTCACTGCGGATTTCTTCGATCTCCGTGCAGACCCTTAATCACAACTTTGAGATTTTTGTCTTCTGGGAGTATGTAAGAATGATGTTCAACGTTTAATAATCTGACTATTCCTCTGTAACTATCTGTGTTATTGGCAATAACCTTAATCCCAGTCCCGATATTTATAGCCATAAAGCTAAATTTGTGCTGATGGAAGAGTTGTTTAATATGTTTCCAATTGAATTTTGTTTCCTTTAAGATGATGGGGGGTAATCTGGCTGGTTTGTTTGTATCATCATCGGTTGCTTGATACGTGTCATTTTTTGTAATGTTCTGTTCCTTATCTGGCTGATTTACTTCCATTTCAGTATTTTCTGGAGGGGTGCTTTCACCCTGCGCGTCTCTGGTAGTTTCATCTACTTCACTATACTTAGATGCATTTGTCATGATTTTGGGTGAAATCAGTTCTGTTTGGAAGCTAAGCTTAACTTTCTTAGCGGCTTGTCTATGATTTTTTGTACGCGTGGTTTGGTCACCTCACCTACGTTTAGGAATTTCATCATCGGAGCTAAAATCTTTATCTAGCGTGATTTCTTCGTCAGCGCTAGCAGTGGTATCTGAGTGTAACATAATAGGGCTCCTAGCACGTTTATCATTGTCTACTTCATGACTTGTACTAGCACTAGGCGCATTGTTAGTTATCTTATCGTCCCTATTTCCATATTCATTATGTGAGGCATGTACCATTTCTAATGAGCTAACTAAAAGGTAGAATTTGCTTTCTACTTCAGTAAGCGATCCGTTTCTATCTGTAGCATATTCCAATTCAGTGATCTGCGCATGATAATTTTCGATGAGCCTCTCCATGGTATCGCAGAAAACTGAAAATCCAGCGCACCCAAAGAATGCAGAGTCCTACGCCCCGGAACAGAGCCCTGGCTCGACGGCCTTCTCTGCCGACGGATGCATAAGCGGAAAACACTTAAGGCCTCTGACAATCGCCTGAAGCGAAAACTTGGGGGTAACTATAAGTACTATGGCAATCCGAAAAAACTTACAAAATTTAAATTGAATTAAGTTATCAGTCGCGCTGTTAAAATTTACTAACATAAATTTACAGTAACAAGACAGCAATTAAGCGTGTTGGCAAGACCGGCGCATAATATAAATCATATAACTTAAATTAAAATAAAAGTCGAAATAATCATTAAAACAAACTGTGAGTGCAGTCATGCAATCACTAAAAATACTGTTACGTGCGTACGGGTTCGTAATATATTGAATGCACAAGTCGTAAAAGGTTAACAAAAATTTATTCGTTCCACAAGAAATAAATTAAAATGCTGAAATATTTCTTCACAAATCTTCGCACAATATCACAATATCTCAAACGTTTAGCAAAAACTCAGTTCAAAACAGATAAAATAGTTCTATCTCACAGCGAAATCACTACAATCAATACAGCATTAAGTAAACAAACAGCAGTTCGCTTTTTACAGCTACAAGTATAACAGCAACAACAACAACTAACTCACTAACTGAGATGAGGTGTTTCACCTCGGCTTTTATAAGCTTTTTAATTATCAGTAGAACAATCACGATGTTTCTAGATTTTTCTGGATGGCAACAGTAATTACGAGATATTTATTTATTAAGCATTAAATGCACGCGCTCTTTTATTTTTATTGCTATTTTTTTTTTGGCGTAGCTTTCTCTTCAAAAATTGTCTGCGTTGCTAAGGCAACATGAAGCAAATCTAATTACAATTCTAAATAAATAGCCAAATAAATGTGAAATTCGTAACAATACTATACTGAGCATTTGCATTAAAAAATGCAGTTATAATCAAATATTCGTAGCACGTGGTCATCACATGGATCAGAAAAGGCTTAGCTCAAGAGCAGGTGCGATGGACGTACTTAGGTGGCAGCGACAACGACGACCTTCTTACTCCGCGTCCTCCCCTCCGAGATTTATTTTGTGCTTCACTAGTATTTAAGTAGAATGAATTTTGTCAACACCAAGCAACGTCGCGTTGCAACAGCGACATCCGGCCATACATGTAATGACAATGACAATGTCAACATCAAGCGCATGTGTTTCACCTCATGCTGGCTTCGATTAGAAAGTAACCTGAGACGACCCAAGCTGGTTTACATAATGTCTACGGGAGCATGCTTTATTCTTCTATTCACATTCTTTGCTCCTTACAAAGAAGCTGCCATTATTTACTGAGTCTATACTAAGTAATCTTCAACTTAAAGATAGGGGGCTACAAAAGAATCACAACAGGATCTACAAATAAAGATGAATTCATGCTTCAATGCATTTGAAGAAACTACACCTTAGGCTATT
>KK113261.1:63907-74658 GCA_000611955.2 Stegodyphus mimosarum | reverse complement strand
GTAAGAACGGAGCATTCGATCTTCGTCATTTGGGTCACTGCTGGTCGTTTGCATGGAAGGCGATCAAGACTCGTCGCATTGATTGGTTGATACATTATGCGACTTGCAGTTTAAGTTCTGTCAGTGTAGATTGTGCTCCTCGTGAAATTTAAAAGAAATTACGGAACCGAAATATTTTTCGTTCATATAATGAGAAGAGGACGAAGTAAGAAGACACGTAGACCAGCTGAAGGTAAGAAATTAGTTTATCTCACCATTTATTTTAATATGTAGTATATTGCTTCAGACGAAGATTTCAATAATTTTTCCTTTAATAATTGTTTGATTTGAGCATGATTCTCAGATAGATCAGTCAGTAAGATCGCTGAAGGTTAATCATTTTTTATATAAATTAATATTGATCTTATTCTTATTTAGAAAGGATACATGGTCAATTAAGTAAGTTGTTGATGGCAATGTATTATTCCATCACCTTCATATTCGGAGATGAGTAATTTATCATAGTAAGACACATAAATTTATACCTTCTCTTGAAGAGTTACGTGTTTAAGTAAAGCCTTAATTTATAAAATAAAGTAAGCCCAAGCATTAATGGAAGTAAATAAATAATTCGTAGAAAGTAATGTGTATAAAATGAAAATAATAAATTATTTTTTCGGCTTTAAGTATGCAAATTTTTGGAGTCACCTGGCGCCATAGTTTAGGATAGATAGAAATTCAAGGGGAAGCGAAACATTTCACACGTTTTTTAATACATCTTTATAATAAAGAAGTATTTTATAATGTCTGTATCGACGCATCTCCTCATGACGTTGTTTTCTTTAAAATTATGCATATCATATGTTATCAGCTGCTTAAATACAGTATAATTGTTTCCTTATTTAATTAATAATCATTTTTATTGGTTAATGAATATCATTACTTTTATAAATGCATGTACTCATAGAAAAACTGCAAACAACTTAGTTCGGACTAGACCGAACTAAGTTGTTTGCAGTTTTTCTTCCGTCGGAAACGTACATAAGCAGTAAGTCCGAAACTTAGATAAATTAAAAAAAAATTAATGAATGTAAAAAAAAGAATTAATGAAAAAGTTGTTAACTTTTAAATACAATTAGGAAACTGTGTTTTAAGGCGGTAATCAGGGATGCAACAAATATATTTGATAATTGATCAATTGGGTATTAGATTACCCCCCCCCCAACTTGATATTAAGTTGAATCTGTCCAGCTGTTGAATACGAAATTTATTTTAATTAGCTTTTATTACTACACTGACTTCCTTTTCACCAAGTGTCAGAATGCATTTATTCCAGATTAGACAAGTGCATTTCGAGTAATATGTAAAATTAGAAATTGAAATGCAGCACATTATAAAAGGTATTTATAAACTAGAAGTTTATGATATTAACAAATATGCATTATTCCCAAATATATTAATGTAAAAACAAATAAAAATAGGAAATATTTCTATTAATTTCACTACGTTTTGTAACATGAACGAATATAAGTATTTTTAGCCCTTTGGGGAAAATTATTTCTATATCTATATGCTATTTGAGTGTTACGAAGTGCCAGATTTTTCAGTGATTAATAGTCATTAGTTGAAAATTGTTTATGTAAACTATATTTAGTGACATTTTGTCATTTAACTGAAGTCTGTGGGAATATTTTTTTTATTCGTTTATTTTTATTACATGATAATACATTTTTATTACATGTTATAAACAATCAGTATGTTTAATGAAATGCCCTTATGCGGTTATTCTAAAACTGTTTCATAACGCCCTTTAAAATTTTCTTTGGATGCACAAGTCAGAAATTATATTGATGGATAATCAAGATGCCTTGAAAGTTAATATTTGCTTAAATCATCTAAATGCCACTCAGTTATTGAGTAAAAAGCATGCCAACTTCTCTCTGATAGGTAAATTTTTAGTATCATAAAATCTATGGTTCATTTGAACTTAAAAGGGAAATTATTATCTCGAGAAAAAATGAAAAAAAGTTTATTCAAAAAGAGGAATTTGAAAAAATAAAAAAACTTTTTTCACTTAATAATTTAATAACAAATACTTAATATTCTAATTTTTTATTCTGAGTTTAATGTTAAATATTATAATATTTACTCTAGAAGCCTTAAAGTTTCTTATAAGTTACGTTTTTTGAGATTAAATTCCATCTAATATTCTAAAAATATGATATACCTAAAAAGGAAAGAAAATATTTTTAATAGATGAATTGATTGAAGGTAGTTGCACTTACTTCTGTGGATCTGGAAGTAGGTTCCAGTTGCTAGTAAAGCACCTGCAACTATTGGAGCGGAAGGAATAATTAAGTTCGTTATTTCAAGCATTTCTATCGATCCTGAAGCATATGTGAATTAAATGAACTAAAAGAAAAAAACAAACGAACAGATCAGGTTTCTTTTTCTGGGGGAAAAAAAAAAAGCTAATAATCAATCATTTAACTTCCTAAGGTACTTTTTCTTTTGATGAATGATCGTTTTTAGTGTTAAATTTTAAAACATTAGCTGCTGTGTAGTAGGGAAAAGGAATTGTTTCTCAAATAAAGACTAGTCAATTAACTTGAAGATATTTAATTGGCAAATGCAAATAGAAAATAATATAAATAATATAACGGTATAGCGTCTCCAAAAGAACTGAGTAGTTTTTTCCAAGGTTTCTTTAATGTATTAAAGTTGGAGCATACATTTCTTTGGTTAGGGCTTTTTCCAGAACCCACCAAGAACGGTAGAGTCCAAATTCAAATGTTAGAAAGTTCCCCCAGCAAATCCAATTTCAAAATAAGGGGAGAAAGGTTGTGTGGTTTTGGATTGTTACACTATTTTATTAAATTATATTATTTAATATTCAAACGGTTCTATACCTATTTAAATATAATTAAGACTATATTTCTTATTAATTCTAATTAATTTCTATCTTAACTATATTTCCTGTTAGATTATTCGAATAGTTTGCAGCTTTTCTTAAATTTAAATTCATTAAGTTTTAAATTGTCGAAATATCTATTTTAAAATCAAAACGTAAAAATACCAGGAACTTTGAGAAACTAAATATTTTATGCATAGATGTAAAAACAGATTAGTGTGTCAGTTTTCTAACATAAACAACTAATAATAATTTGCTGACAAATTGTCATTTTTGTTTTTACTACGTTTTACTTTGTTTTTACTTTTTGTATACTACGTTTACGGAATAGAATTAGCACTATAAAATATTAAATATTTTAATATAATGTGTAGTATATTTACCCATTAATGAGAGAAAAATTTTCTTCTGGTTGCATTTAATAGTAAAAGGAAACATCTTGAGTAAAACACAATTTAGAAAACTGATAAAATCTTGTACAGCGCGTGTCACAAGTAAAATGCTTTTCTTGAACATGTTCATAGATTATACGCGTGAAGACGCATGCTTTATGACCTGTGTATGAAATACAGTTATTGGATTTGGAATTTTTTTTCGGTATTTTGAGTAGTTGTACAGAAAGAGGAGTTATCTCTTTTCTCACATCTGTGTGAGAGATCATAGGTGGATTTATAAGGTCGTTCAAGTCCCAAACGAGAGACTCAATATGACTCATGTTCCAAAAGATCTCTAAATCATGAATTAAATTATTAAAACTTATAAAAATACCTTTGTCTTCATATGAGAGGATTCCAAAAGCGCAGCTGCGATGGTCCATCCTCTTCATAAATCCGCCGCTAGGGATAATAGTCTTAAATTAAAAAGTTCAATTAAATGCATTAAAAAGTGAAAAACAATTTTTTAGCTTTTATAGAATTATAGAAGCTATTGCTGTTAGATAACTGCCATTTCGTGTATGAAAAAAAAATTGTAATTTTTTTTGTTTGTTTTTGTTTTTACTTTTTAATAAATTGAAGTAAACCTTCGTAATTAAAAAAAATCGTATATTTTATTTCACACTTTTTCAGTTCACAGAAAGGGGGGATAATAAAGAAAATTGTATCTCTGAAGGTTGGAAAATCATTCTCTCTCTTCAGCATAGCAATGAAATACGTAACATCACCATTCTTTGAAGGTCTTCTGATAAATTTGACAATGTAAAATTATATTAATATATTTAAATTTCTTTGAGAATTTTAATTTAAAATTCCACTATTATTGGCAATAATTATTAGCAATTATTCTGTCGTTAGCATCGATTTAAATTTGGATATTTGCGAAAATTCATAAAAAAGAGCTTCAGAATTAGATGGTAATAATAAAAAAATTCCGTTAGTCTGCAAACGTTGGTGTATGTATGGTATTACCATCGAAAGTACATATGTGTGCAATAGAAAAAATTCCTAAAGAGATAAGAATAAATACGGAAAGTGGATGACCCAAACAGGTAAACAAGGTAACAATTTAGATAAAACCAAATAATTTTATACGGAAGCATATAACATGACATTAGAACCATCTTTTATTAATTAGAATGATGCAAAAATATTTATTAAAATTATCAGTTGCATGTAATAGTAAATAATTTTTGTAAATTGAACCCATTCTTCTCTCTCTCTCTCTTTTTTTTTTTTTTAAAGACAAACTAATCAATAAAATTTTGATGAAATTTAGGAGGCATGCCACTTTTCAGACTTTTTTTCATCTCAGAGTATGGCTAGACCGCTTAGTCTTCTCTCGTTCATAGTGCTTCTTAAAATTGTTTTAACTCATTTCAGAGTTGAGAAGCATCTTTCAGCTTCCGCAATTACATATATCGAAAAATTATAAAAATACAAAAAATAAGAAGAATATAGAAAATTGAGTTAACTAACGGAAAACAGCAGACCAAAGGAGAAAAGGACGAGATAACTGCAAACAGTTGCGACCTCCTGTATACTGATGTGCGAATAGAATGGTATCAGTGCCAAAGAATGTCTATGTGCTACAATACATATTCTTTGTCAGTGCTGCCTTTCCCTCTCGTTCTCTGTCTGCTTCTGTCCTCATAACCTGGTTTTCAAGAGCGTTTCTTATATCGAACGTGCAACCGAAAAAAAATATTAGTCACGTATGTTATATATGACAGTATGTCTGCTACGTATTGGCGTCTTTAGAAAGGGGGGATTCAGCCTGGAAATGTATTTAACATTATTTTATTTATTAATTAGTAAATTTATTTTTTCCTTTTCCAGTCGAGGTTAACGTGCTCATCAACATAAATGGAAGAGCCATGAGCTATCCATTTGACGCTTTATTAGATTATCATTTCATATTTTGCATGCACCCTGGCATATCACGATACCCTCCATAAAGACCAAAACATACCATGCTCCTTTTTAAGTTCGGCGGCTCTAATGTGGTGAAGAGTAGCTAAGAGATAAACCTATACACTATTCGAAAAATTCTAAATTGAAATTCTCAAATGGAGGAACGTAAAAGAGAATGCCCTCAAGTTAGAATTACAACTGACATCTATAAGTAGTAGGATACAAAGTGCTTGAATGAGTATTTCCATTCAAATTCTCGGACAAATGACTGAAGTCCCATAATACTGCTTTTAGTATCCAAGAATTTTATGTTATTTCATTTGTTGAAGTTTCTCATCACTTAACGCTGACCAAATAGTAGTAGACCTTATTGGTTTTATTTAGAAACTTAACTAGTAGCAGTTTGGCAACGATAAGCCTTTGCCACAGGGCTTAAATGAATATCTGTATTATTGCTTGAAATGAGTCAAAATAATCCACAGAAAGTTAAATATCCAGTTTATGCGAGTACTCAACAGCGAGGTGAGCCATAAATGTTTCTTGATTACATGAAATGCAAAATTTTAGCTATATTCGTGTTAAATAAATATGCTAAATTTCAAACAATATTTGTTATAATTTTAAGACCATACGCTCCATGCATAGATTTTCGCATTACGGTATACATCTATTTTAATTTTTTCAATAGTATATTAAATAACCAAAGATCTTGAAACATTGAGCATTTTACAGGGTTTCCTTGCATCATATTTAAATATGGGATTGTGATAGAAGTGGGGGAAGAAGGTTCTGTCATCAGTTGAATCTATACAAATATGTAAGAATCATATCAAATTCCGCTTGCTTTACATTAGCAACCCGCGTTTCTGGCCCACAATTACATGTCAAGGCATCGATCTTTAAGAAACGCATGAGTTTATTATTTTTATTATGTTTAGCAGTGTGCATATCCTATATTCCATGCCTATTCATTGATCCGAGATCTATTTTCAGTTCTGTGTAATTTGTCTGAGCAGTTTATTTTAAAATTAATGTACATGTTGAGTGATTTGCACATGCAGTTTATATGATAATAAGGTCTGATAGTTGTTTTTACATAAGCATGCACTTTATTTGCTAATATTACGGTGTTGTTTATATGTTGTGTGGTTTTGTTTATACATCATTTATAACCCTATGTGAAATGTCAGAAAATTTCAGTAATCTAAATCCATGACCTATTCATTTTTTTTTGAATGAATTTGCATTACTGCAGTTAAAATTGCTGATGTTTTTGATTTGGCATAAATGTTATTTAACCCTGTAAAATATTAGTTTTACCACAAATGTATAGCTAAGCTTTTTAAGCTTGTAGCACATGCTTAGAAAAATTTCTCCATTTTATATGTATTTCAATTTGAATGTACATTCTAAATTTCTAATTTTACTTTCTGCTATTGTGCATTTAAAAAATATTTTAAAATCTCTGTTTTTGAACATTTGAAGAAGCTATAGTCAAAATAATATACTCTAATGTAATTTCTTACCATTTAGATGGTATTCTATGTAGTTGAGATAATATTTAAATTAGCTAATGTTTAATAAAGCCTTTGCCTATAAAGCATTATATTACAGCAAAAAAAAATTTTTTAATGCCTGTTTTATCCATTAAGTGCTTCTACTTCATTGCATGTGAATATCTTATATATTAAATTTGTAAGAGTATAAATGCAAACAAGAAAACCATTATGAGCTGATATATTTTTAGCAATTGAACTTAATCACTGTATTTTAGTAATGGAAATGAAAAGTTATTTTATTAATTTGTACTAAATGCATTAAATAAACAACCTAGTTTAACTAGTAAATCCCCCCTTCTCTTTGTGCAGGAATCATTTTTAAAGGTGATAAACTTAGAGCAAAAAGTAATTTAGAAAATTAATTTTATTATTTACCTTATGGAGGTATTGAGCTGTTGATATCATTTACCTAACTGAACTAAAATGATTTTCATGTATGATTTTTGGTATGATTAATCATGCATAATGATACTTAATAATACTTTTTAATGCATTAGATATTATTCTGTATATAATTTTTAAGTACTGTTATTGCTAATTGCTTCCGGTATGTTTTTCTACATCTATCTATGACTTTTGCAAAATGTAAAAACTTGGTGACATTTGTGAAATTTCATGCTTTAAAATGATTGGCCCCTCCCAGCCTTTGAGCATCAGGTATTAATGCACTGTAAACATAGAAAGCATAATCTTCTGTAGAGTTAGGTCCATTTATCATTTACCATGTTTTGGAAGTTATGTTATTGTACTAATTGATTGACACTTTGAATGATAGATGTTCTTGTAAATTCAGATACTTAATATAACAAGGAAATGATGAAAACATGAAAAAATAGTGCTTAATTATTATTAAAATACTTTTTGCTTTTTCTATTATAAAAATATAGTAGTATGTCAGAAGTAAAAATTGATAATTTATTTTAGCAAAGCAGGTGGGTGTCATGTTTAACAAGACAGTGTGGAGAATTATACATTAACTGATCATTTTTAATTATTTACAGATCACTTTTATTTATTTTTACTTATTACTTCTGAAGGGCTTTGTGGCAAATTAAGGCTAATTTGGGATGCATGGACAATGTCCAGGGGGGTCCATGAATGGTTTAATAATATAAGTAAAATAATTGTGACTCTTTTACATTAATATGAAAATTAATATAAGTTGGAAGAAATTTTACTTAAAAAAAATTGTCTTTTTTTACATATAGCAGTAAAAGGTAAAAGTAAGCCGAATTAAAAAATGCAGTACAGTGCTAAATATTTAAAATATAGTTTTATTCTGTTACCAGTTTATTCAATAAAATAATAAAACTTAGTCAAACAAATTAATAAAGTTTAAAGAACATTTAACAAAAGTCCATAGTGACAAAAAAGATAAAGGTTTAACATTTTTAAAACAGTCAAAGAAAAATATTTGACAACACCTTAATTGCAACATTATAATGAGATGACAGTGGACTGCATGCTTCTTATAACATTTCTTTACTGATTGCAAAAATGGAAAACCACGCTCTATTGGTGAATAACTTATTCTGCCATCTCTAAATGAGGTAATACACACCATGCTGCATAAACTAGCATCCGAAATTATAAAGTGGCTGTCACACATTCATTTATTTCAAATTAACAACTGTTTCAAACAATTTTTTAACCTGCTTTATCTATGAAAGAATAGTCTGGCATATTTAAAACAAGCTATATCAATTATCTGTACATTGTTTCATACATTGACAACATTTAGTTACTAAATCTTGGTGAATGTTTTAATGGCTCACCAGGTCATATCATTAGAGCAGTCAACAAAATTGAAAGGAACACCTTTATTCAACTTTGTTTGGAGAGTAATGAAGATTATAATTGTTTACTACTTAACATGGAAGTTTTGGCTGTATAAAAGTACATGTTTAAATTGATTTTATACACTCTTTTATTCATTGTTAAAATTCCTGAAAATAAAATACAATGATTTATGGCTCAATTAATTCAGAAAATGGTAAAAATGTATTTCAGGGTGCCACTTGGCAAAAATTGATGATTAGCCAGCAAGGAACAATTTCAGATGGCCACTACACAAAACCAAAATAACAAGTCAAATAAGTGCACATACTCGGTGTCCATGTACACATCAATCTATTTTCACTTAAAAAAAATCAGGAGAATGATGATTTCATATAATGTTAAAACAAAGTTACTCATCATTAAAACTGAACAAAATTTGTAGTCAATCAAAGCTCAATAAACTGCATTTTAAATCACACAGTGAAATAACATAAAATAGGAAATACCTGTTACCGCATATATGAACTACTTAAAGAAAATATTGACTACAATATTTAGAAATTTCTGTGTCAATGGCACACAAAATTCTTTAACAGCATCCAAAAACTTTCTAAAATTATCTGAACTAGAATATGCCTACTGCCATGATCACATAATTTCACAAAATTAAGAGTAAAAGATATCCTCCATAGTGCCCGACTGTCGGTGGCATTTCTTGTACGAACCTTTCTTGTGACAAAGCCATCTGACCGATCTTTACATTTGACCATATGCATTTCCTTTGTCCAAACAGGACACTTGTAATGACTACTAAGTAAACCTTCATTTACACACCAGTCAATTAATGCAAAAAAGCATTAATTGGCTCCTTTCATTCCAAATTTTACAGAAACTTCAGATTAATCTCATTACATACAGCCATTTTATGGTGTACAGCACAAAATAAGCAACATACTTCCTAACTGACATCTAATGCAGATGAATAATGGAAATAAGCCCATATAAATAAATATTTTCCCATCAGTCAAATTCAGCGCAATCACTCAACCAATCACATCATAATAAGGTGTCCATAACATTCAACTACTCAGGTTACCAGAAATGAAACAACAACTTGGCAATAATCCAAGGGGCACCGTAAAATATAGACTAACCGAGAAAATGATTTAGATTACGTGACTTACTTATTTGGCAAATTTATCAAAGCCAGTTAGAAGCTATAAGTTGATTAATTAAATTTAATTAAAACTAAATGTAAAATATCAGTGTTTATAGCAAAAGTATTTCTATACAAACAAAAATTACAGAATGCTTTCAGTTTCCAGTTTTTTCAAAATTCAAAAACAAGATGAAGATGTACTTTCTTATTTTCAACATCTCTTCGTTCTGACCTCAGCCAGATGAAGACGTTCTCCCTTGGGTGTTAAACCCTTTTGCAAGTAAACCCACAAACAGATGAATCCATAAAAGTACAGGAGCAATTTATTGAAGTACCCAAAAATCAGCACCTGAAAGTAATGTTTGAACTAAATGAAATTACCAGTATTCAGCATCAGCTATTAGTGGGTCTCTTTGTTCCTGAATTAAAAAAAGAAAAGAAAAAAAAAGTGCCTGTTGCACTTGAATTCTATAGAGTTTTATTCAAAACCAATGCCAAAATAAGTTTTTTTTTTTTTGTCTGTCTAATTTAAAATTTTATGTTGTTGCTTCCATTTATTTGTTTAGTGCATTTTTATGTTGCCTCAAAGGGATATAGTAAGAAGAGGCAAATTTTTAATCATTAATACTTAAATAAAATGTGTGAACTATGCATAACTTTTTTGTGTGACCTGTTAAATTATACTCATTTTTTGCGGCATTTCATTTAAACTTATTTTCTTGTATTATTCTGACTTAATTAAAAAGTCCTTTAAGGGAAATTAAAAATGATGTAAAAAATTACAGATTTTAAATTTAATATGCTTATTGACTTTTGTTGTATGTCAAATTGTTTGCATTTTTATTTTTTTATACTGAGTCTTAAAACTTTCCCAAAACAAATATATGAACTGGGAGGCTGCATAAAAAATTAGATTTCATTATTTGTCCATAATTCATTCTTTTTAAAATTTGGCATTGCCAAAACATAAATGTTTTCATCATTTAAAACACTTCTGTAATTGGATAAAAATGGGT
>KK113261.1:48595-63896 GCA_000611955.2 Stegodyphus mimosarum | reverse complement strand
ATATATACACACTTTTGGTACTTCTGATTGCAATAAAATAGGGAGATGCACAACTAGATGTTATAGCTGTCCCATATACAGAATTTCAACATTCTATAGCTAATCGTTTTTGAGTTATGAGAAATGCATATGTACCTATGCACAGATGTTACAAAAAATCCATTTTGAATCCAATTTGCAATCTATTTTGGAATAAAGAGTCCTTTATTCTGCCCATATGTACAGTCATAATGAAAAAAAAAAGAGGTCAGAATGGATATTTCTTTCGAAATCTGATAACCAAAATTTTTTGCTATTACAATAATTCCTTTACTTCGTACAAGGAAGTAAGAATAGTTGAATAGCTTTACCACAGTCCTGTAATAAGACTTAAAAATCTACTATATTTACTTGAAAATGAGACCTTCCTTTTCTTGCTGTATTTTTGTGCTATACTTTGATAAGAGTGTTAAAGGTAGGAATTCTGGCAAATGAAATTTCAGGCAGAAGGCAATTAAATTGTTCAGAAAAGACACTTAAATTGTCATACTATAAAGAATAATCACATTATTTAAGTACTAAATAAAATCACACCAGTAAGTGCTGCATATATCAACTGCATAACTGTTAAGTCTTATAGCTACATCTGGTTCAGCAATTTCAGTTAGGCCTGCATCCCACTATACTGGTCAATGGTATACCACAATAGCACTGTAAACAATATACCACAAATATTGTCCTCGAGCAAGAGCAAACAATATGTTATTTCTATTTCAAGAACTCTGCAGTAAAGGAAAAAAATACTTTTTCTCAGAATTACAGTAAACCCTTGCCAAACGTGGGTTTGTGGAATGCAATTTTGCATTTATGCATTATCTTGTGTCTGTTTAATTTGTTGAACACAAGAATTTAAATTATACATGATATGTCACAGAGCATTGGCCACAACACAGTACACTATTCAGTGACTGGTTTGAAAATTCATTCATTAAAGAAGTCAAACATTACTTCAGTAAAACCTGAGTTTTGAAGTTCTCTAATTCTCCATAATGCATCTGGACACAGTACAGAAGCCCTCACGGCATTGCATCCAAATGTAGAGGCTTTATTCCTTCCATCGAACGTCACTTCCTTATTCAACTAATGGTTCAAGGAATCATAAATTTAAAGCCTTTAAGTCATTATGTCAAATATGCTTATAACTCTCCACATAAAGTACTAGACAAAAGATAACATGGTATACTAATGGCATTTTGAAAGTAATTTATCATACATTCCTTAACCCCCCTCTCCCCCCCAAAAATTTCTATATACTTAGGGGGAAAAAAAAACTGGTAAGCACAAATACAGTAAACTTGCCAATAGCCCTGTTTATTGACGTGTTTGAAAACCCATTCATTGAAAAAACCAAACATTACGTAGAACAGCAGAACCTGAGGTTTAAAGTTCTCCTAATTCTCCAGGACTTTATTTTCTTTAAATTTGTTCCAGCCAGTGATTTTTTGATTACAGTCCTTTTCAGTCTTGTAAATTCCCACATATGCCAGAACTTGTGGGTGGTCTGATGGGAGGTCATTAACTACCTCGTTGATAACTGGAAGATTAGAAGAGGTTAGGAAGAAATAAAGAATGTCTGAATTTTCTCTGATATTGGTTGGTTGAAAAGTGAATTCTTTAGGGAATGCAGGTATTGAAGAGAAAATTATATAAAATTTATCATTTTTGGCCAATTTTTGACAACCCCAACTGGTCTGAGTTGCTGAGAAGCTTTAGAAGGTGATGGTCCTGTAAATTCAACAAAGGAGGGTTGTTAAAGGACTCACACAGTCACATTGCCCCATTTGGGGATATATATTATACCTCTGACCTATTCAAAGCTGTTTCTATTGTCTGAGTGATAGAAGCTTGAATTGAGACTATTTTTGACATAAATA
Organism: Stegodyphus mimosarum; assembly: GCA_000611955.2. Taxonomy (NCBI): domain Eukaryota; kingdom Metazoa; phylum Arthropoda; class Arachnida; order Araneae; family Eresidae; genus Stegodyphus; species Stegodyphus mimosarum. The sequence goes on along the minus strand of KK113261.1, from coordinate 61,983 downwards.
AGAGATCTGTGATGAATTCTGTTACACCTGTAACTATCTATGGTAATTGGGGATGCTGAGTGAGTGAGTTGGTGTCATGTGTTTCTATAATGAGTGCATTGTCTGTGTTGTATTGATTAAAAAAAAAAGGTCTTGCAATTCACTTGTTTGGTTCTAAAATTCATCACAGGTCATTTTCTGTTGAGGCTTAAGGTTCATAATTGTTAACTCTTTTGGGCCTTGCTAATTTTAGCTCAGCAGCCATATGTTGGGAGTTGTGCAATAAAGCAATAAGATTTTAGAGGTTCTTCATAATCTGCAGGGTTTCAGTGCCTGCTTTAAAGATTTTATTAGCAAAAATGTCAGATTTTATTGCCTGTGGCATAATTTATTTATAATAATTCAGTCCTTGTTTTTAGGGATGGCCTTTATGTCAGGTTTTTGTTTGTGAAAAACATCACAACATCTCCAGTTGCTTGTATGTTTTCCCAGATAATTGCAACACTTAGATTCCGATTCTGTGGGTTTAGGTAATTTTATGATTGCTAGAGCATTTACAATTTTAAAGTGGAGTATCCAGTTCTCACCTCAGTGCAGAGGTATCACTGGAGCCATAGGCTGAATTTGGAAAACAATTTAGAAGCATAACGCTAAAACAAAAGGCAAGAATTAGAAATTTAGTACCCTAACATCTTTATTTAAAATTATTTGCAAAATATACGTAAGATCCATATAATATGTTATGCGCTAAGATTTTTAACAGTAATGCAGTAGTTATAGGGCAAGAGTTATAATATATATTTGTGTTACATTAGGCATGAATATTCTTTATATAAGAGCTACAATACAGAGTTGAGACATAATAAATAGAATTACAGTCTAGAAATAAGATTACAAAATTAAGAGTTATGACATATCTTCATTTTTGCAATTCAGTTCTGGTAAGTTTAACTGTATTAGGAGTATAACATATTTTTGTTATTATAAACTAATTCCATTTGATTTGACAATAAAATACGACTTTTGTCATTATAAATGAGTTTGATGAATAAGTCCACTGAAAGAGATTGTGGGAAGATCGTTTGTCTGTAGTTTTTAGTGCTTGGGCATTCCACCATCATGCGGATTGCATCGGCAGTTGGTATTCTACATTTACATGTACATTGCTTTTCTTTGAGCTTGAATCTGTTAATATAACATGGAAAGGCTCCATGGTTGGTTTAAACCTGGTTTAAAAAGAAATTTGCCAAGTGTCTCTTTTCCGAGACTTTTGGCAGGAGCTTGTAAGTTGCTCGACATGTTTCATCATATGTCCATCTTTGTTGCCATGATTTTATTGCCTTTTTCTTTGTGGTGGAATGAATATGACTCAGAGGAAGATTGCATTCCAGATCCGTTGGTGAATAAATTCTTTGCTTAGCCAATTCATCGGCTTTTTCATTTCCAATGGAGCCTTGGTGGCCCCGAATCCAATGCAGTTTGGTTTTCGTTTGGCTTATCGGCTTCTTTATGTCTATGATATTCTCATTATAAATATCGTATTTTTCTATTGACTCTAAGACAGCTTGGCTATCAGTGAAGATGTTTGTTGAACCTTTGTGTTCTTTTACCCAGTTCAAAGCTGTTTTCATGGCTTGTATTTCTGCTTGATAAACGGAACAATTTTGATTCAATTTAAATTTAAAGCCCACTTGGTAATCTCCATTCAGACAGACGAAGAAGCTTGCTCCTGTGCCATCATCGATTTTGGAGCCATCAGTATACACTTCCATCCCTTGCTGTTGGGGAAGTTTCAATTCCAGGGAAATGTTTTTATCTTAGCTGGATGCTGGTACCATTTGTGTGTTTTAAATTTTATTGTATCCTTTTGGATAATTGTATCTTCAAATTCAAAATTTAACCATCCTCTGGATGTTCTTTGTATGGCACTTTCCAAGTCAAGTGGTAGCAGACCAGCCAAAACGATGACGTTGCAACGATGATGTTGAGACTGTTTATAACTTCTGGTCATTTGCTAACAACGCTATACATTGGATAGCATTTGCGTTGTCTCTCATTTTTACTGCAGGTGATTGCCACCATGTCATATAGGCATAAACTATGGCTCTATTGCTCTTTTATAAAGTTCTTTGATCACTGGTTTTGATAAGCCGGACATTTGCAGAACTTTGTTTACTATTTTGCATACTTTGGATTTTAAGTATTCTAAGTGTGAGAGCCATGTTTGGCTTTCGTCAATAATAATTCCTAAGTATTTTATCTGTTTTTGGCATTTGATGGTGATATTGCCAAGTTTAATTAATTGTTGGGGCGGTGTTCGCCGATCCCCGTTTTTTAGTAGTAATGAGCATTGAACTGGATTTCTCTGAGGAGAAGTGTAGGTTACAATTTTTAGCCCATTCATCGAGTTTATTAAGCACATCTTTAGCTTTATTTTGAATATGGCCATATGTAGCGCCCGATATTAGTAATAATACATCATCTGCGTATGCTTGGATTTGAACTCCATCTTCGTGCTCCAGCTGTAATGCTGTGTTCATTATTATGTTCCAAAAAAAGTGGTCCGGAGTTTGACCCTTGAATGCATACGTTTCCTGGGTTTTATAATAAGTCATGTTATTGATTTCATACAAAATTTTTCTGTTTCTTAGCATATCTTCTATAGTCCTGTGGATATTACCTGGACAATTTAAATTTCTTAGTTCCTTTAACAGAAACAGCCACCATATATTATTAAAGGCGCTCTCAATGATATGATATTTGTATATTTCTTATTACACATGTTTTCTTCTATCACGTTAATGATGTCCTTTATGGAATCAAAAGAACCAGCTGTAAAGCCATATTGGCACTGGCTTAAATTTCTTCAGGAGTATAGGAAGTAACACATTCTATTCGTTGTTATTTTATCATATAATTTACTCCATGTATTTATAAGCATATTGGTCAATAAGCTTCTGGATGTTTTTCATTTTTACCCTCTTTTGAGAATAGAACGAGTTTTGCAGTTTTCCAGCAGTCCGGAAAATGAGCCCCTTCTGAATAGTTCATTAAACAGTGTAGTTTGTAGAACTATTTGTGTAGTATACTGGGGCCTTATCTAGGTTCAATGATTTAGTGATGTATTCCACTTCATGCATTTTAAATGGAATATCAACTAGGGCTCCATAATGTCTTAGGATGCTTGTCGTAATTTGAGAATGAAACTCTTGGTCATTTCTAATTCCATCCTTGGGAAAGTGATGATCCAATAGACAGTTGATTGTTTCTTCTATATTCTTTGTTTTTGTATTATCTGGCTTTATTAAAGTGGGAGTTGTAGCGAAGATTTGATATTTCCTTTCGCAGTGTCGTAATGTACTCCAAATGCAGAACTGGGACAGATTTTATTTAAATGTGTTGTCCACGAGTTTCTTTTTGTTTTTAGGAGTTCTCTTTTATACTTTGCTAGATCCCTTTTGTAGATATGTTTGTATCTTTCTCTGAGTTCTCATTATTCGTACATTTTTGATAACGCTTTCATTCCGCTACAACTTTTTTCCTCATAATTGAGAGTTCTTGTGTCTACCATGGGACACTTTTATGAGGGGTAGTTAATACTTTAGTTTTAGTGTACCTTTAGTTTTAATTGCTAATTCACAAATTTCATGGACTTTTTACGTCCAGCTAATAATTAGTTGATTTAAGTCCACATTGTATTTAAAAGTAGTAGAACTGATTTTAGAAAAGTAGTTTGTTAGGCTTTCTTTTAGTTAAAGCCAATCCATTTTTTCAAGATATATGTAATATCTATCCAGCTTTTGCCTCTAGAGCAATTATAAGTGGGAGGGCTATGTGGATCATTTTCTACTAAGAATCCATGTGACAATAGGAATTCTCATAATGTTCTTCCTCAGGGGTCCTCGTAAGGGAAGCCACTTTTACCATTTAGGTCCCTCTAGGATGATAAAGTTGGGGTTTGAAGATAGGAACCTTTCTGTTGTATTTAATAAGTTACCCATGTCTATTAAAGACCGTTATAGACGGACTATAGCAATTTATTATTGTTAGAATCTTTTGATCTAATTCCAAAGTCACAATATTGAGATTTTGTAGGGAGAAAGTATTTAATAAATTTATTTTGGATTTGTCACTACTGTGACAGTCTTAAGAAGTTTATCAGAGCAATAATTTATTTTTCATTGATTCGGAAAACCTACTGGTTTTCCATTAATGCACTATGGTTCTTGTATGAAAATTAAATCATAGTTAAGATATCTGTTTTAAGCTGTGCAGTTGCTCTGTGCGATCTTGCTAGATTTATTTGAACTGCTTTTAGACATGCTTTTGTGGATTATTATCCATAATTGATTCGTTTCTTTAAATCTTCAATCTCCATTAGTCTGCTTCAATAGTCTTTGGAGAAGCTTGAGTGATTTTCATCAATATGCTCATCGTTATTTGCATTTCGCTGTGCACAGTTAATACATCGTTAGTAACTGCTTTCAGATGTTTTGTAATTGTGGCCAACTTACACAATGTCCAAGGCCTCTTTACTTTGACAATGCTTAGAAATGTGCCTGTAGTGGCAACATTTAAAACATTGTGTTGGTCTTTCTCCTCTGGTGGGATAGGAGTGGTGAGAGAGGTCATGTGCTTTGAACAGTGAGGTCATTGCACAATGTGTGTCAGTGTTTTAAGTATGGATTTTATACTGCCCTTCACCTTTCTTCTTCTCAGTGAAATCAATGAATCCTTTTTCTTAAGATCTCACTGAAAGCCTTCCAGTTAAATTTACATTCCTCTATGCAAATGGGTGGTATCTTACCTGGGTGCATAGGCACTGTAAAGTATCTATCAGTTTGAGTTGTGCCAGCCTGATCATTTTGAACATCGATTAGCCAAATGGGCATGTGATCTCATCTAAATTTCTGATTGGCAGAGCTGTGTTTTTCCATCTGATATGTCCTGACTACAGTTGGCTTTTCATAAGACAAATGAGACGATGCCACATAATCTTGGGTTTTAAAATATTTGGGATTGTGTTTTCCAAGTCCTGACTAGGAGAGTTTACTGTTTTGGCTGCTTTCCCCTTAGGCTTTCTTTTTACTTTAACTTCACTATTGAATTTAGTACTGCAAATAATGTGCTATACTAGGAAAGATCAGCAGCGAATTCGTGAATGCTTTCCTAAAGTTGCTAGTAAGTTTGCAACTTTTTGCTAGAGAGTACAAATAATTAGAATGTACTCTTAAAATTTGTCGTTAATCATAAAGAAGGGCTTATTCTTGAGGGTAGCTTTATTTCAAGTAAATATAGTAATTCAATTGTAGAAAAATTAAATTTTCTATGCCGTTGGGGTAAGTGTAGATCTTTTCAAATGATTTACAAAACTTCTTGTTTTCATAAGTATTTGAAAATATTTCCAATAAAATCCCTCCCGTTTTTAAGGAGATGAAAAATATGATGTTTAGAATTGTGCAGATCATCAAAAACCTAATTTAAAATTTTTTTGGAAAGATGAAAAGATCCTAGTTTTAAGTTGTCAGAATACATTAGTAACTTTTATATTATTGAATGTGCTCACTATTTTCTGATATATTGATGAATGCTATTGATAAAGTAGATGGTCATGTAGTTCTAATAGTTATTATTACTTTTATAAAAATTGCATAAATAGCATAAAAGCTTCTGTTGTACATATTAAACCATTTTTATAATTAAGATACTTAATTTAAGAGGATTTTCTGAGCATTTATAATAATTGCTATGACATCATCTTGAACAAAAATCCAAATATAAATTTTGCCAATTCCAGCAGAGGTTTGCTAGACTCCTGGAATGCAGAAGTCATAGTATAAAGTAACATAAAGTTGCCGTATATTATCTTCAATATCCACAAATACCTAAATGACAAACTAATTTTATAAAGGTACTCTAGCACTTGCCAAGTAGAGCAATTTAACACCAGATATGGATAATGTGACATCACAACACATTCAGAACATCTGCACTTTCGTTTGGTTGAACTCTGATTGATTCTCAATAAGCCATCTTATGTTTTTATGAACAAGGAAATAAATTAACAGTTATTGCTGTAGTTTTTACTTGCACTGTGAAAAAAAAATTATTAAAATTCAGGACCTGCCTGCTACAAAATAGCAAGCAGTAATTTTTTTACCATAAACCGAAATGTGTATTGGATGCAGTATGGTACTTTGAAAGTGGTTAACAGTGGTGATGCAATGCAAAATCGTTGTGACAACAGAATATCCATACAGAAAGAGCATGATTTCAAGGCTGTAGAATCACATTTTTGATTGCACTGCATTTATTTATTCTGGTTGAGAGAATTAGCATTTATTGAGTGATGGAAAGAATAAATGAATATGATGAAAAGAAAATAGTAATGGATTGGAACATTTACATCAGGGAAGTTTGTACTCATAGCATTGCAAATAGAGCTGAAGAGCTTAAAAGAGTAGTAGAAATTAACAAAACGCAAATTTTAATTAAGTCAAATATTTTTGCAGCACTGTCCATTCGGTGGATTGTGCAGAGAGGCTGACAGATGTTTTGTTGAAAGAGTTACATATAGATATGTGGCTGAGAATTCTGCAGGTATGATTAGCACAACTCTGCTGGTATCTCTGGCAACTTTCTTGGTTCAATGATAGGCAAATTTCAGTCAATGGGATAATACATAGTTATCAAATTCATTTCCATACAGTGGTACCCATATCTGCTGGTAATTCATTCCAGGACATACTGCAGATATATGATATCATGGGTAATAGCGAATGCTCTGTAAAAAAGTACATGAATATCCTTTTCATTGAAACTTATTTTGAATTCAGCAGAATAAGACATTAACAATATTAATAACTAATAAAATATACAATGTATACTGTATTACTTTATATGTAATATATTCTTAGTGAAGTAATACAAAATTTATTTTATATTATAATGAACTCTTTCTCTCACTTGAGTGTATTGACTAAGGGACTCTGAAAATGAAGCTCGACTGCCAAGCCAAAATTGCAAATGTTCACCATGGGACCAAAAAATGTCTTTATGTAATTTATATTTTGGCACAGTATACATTGGCATGTACTTTTAGCAGGATTAGACCACAAAACACACTGAAAAAGTCATAATGGACATTTTGTAGCTACTTTTCCCTGGATGCCTATCTGTAGAAATGGTGACACAAGCGGTCAGCTCCATCACCAGACATCAGTGTGTGTTATTTTTTCTTGTAGGATCATCTAAAGAGTGTTGTCTACTGTCCATCAATACCTCTTACAATTTAAGAGCTTAAGATGGGGTGCAGAAAGACATGTTAACTACATTGGGCTGTGAGAAGTTTTTCTAATTGGTTGGCTAAGTGCATGCAATGAATGGAGAATATCTTGAGTTTGTCATTTTTTAAAATTAATATTATCAGTAAAATGGTGCTTTGTGTTATGTTTAGCAAATGCAAAGGGATATACTTTTTAATAAAAGTATCTTAGCATGTAATATTTTTGTGATTTTTTGCTAAGGGATATACTTTCTATTCTAATAAAAGTATCTTAGCGTATAATACCCTCTATAATAGAAAATCGATGCACCAAGAAGTTGTTCGATGGAGACAAAAATAGGTCGATAGGAGGGTTATGTAATGAATAGAAAATGATTAAAATTTCAGAACAATTGAATGATTTTCAGAGTTACATAGTTACAAAATAACAGCTGAATAAGGTGTTGACTCAACTCTAGCCTTGATGCAAGCTGCTACATGGCATGGCAGAGTGATAAATCTCCCGAATGGTCTCCTGCGGTATTTCTTGCCAAATTTGCTCCAATTGTCGGGCTGGGTCATCAACATTCCCTGGTAGATGCAGTTGACTTCCCATCATATGCCAGACATGCTCGATGGGAGAGAGATCTGGCTGGCCAAGGAAGTGTTTGACAAGCTGTATGACAGTTCATAGCGATGCATGCCATATTTGGTCGAGCATTATCATGCTGAAAAATAAGGCCAGGGTACTGCAAAAGGAGTGGTAGCAAAACAAGCTCTCAGAATGTCGTCGACGTACTGCTGTGCTGTAAGTGTGCCTCTAATGACGACCAAAGGGTCCGGCTATCAAGGGAAATGGCACCCCATACCATAACTCCTAGTTGAGGGCCTGTGTAGCATGCAATAGTGAAAGCAGGATCTGCACACTGCTCTGGGCGTCTCCAGATGCATCTTCGATGATCGTCATGACACAGTTGGAAGCGGGATACGTCGCTAAAGACTGTACGTCACCCAGTTAGCATCATTCCAACCTGATCGAGGCAAGCACTACTGTAATCTGACTCAACAATGTGCAGGCGTGAGTGGCAGGCGGCGTAACGGTTGGTACAAGCGTAGATTTCGCTCTATCAGCCATCTGTGAATGGTCATGGTGGACACTTGTGTGCAGGTCATGCATCTGATGGTTGAAAGCGATGAATCAGGCACTGTGATAATTGATCTGGCAATCACACTGTCCTCCCTATCTGTTGTGGCCCTAGGTTGATTGCTACCATCACGAGGCTGAAATCTACCATTGTCTACCCATTCTTGCCAGCATCTTCTAATCGCTGAATCGCTTCAACTCATATAACGAGTGATTCTCTGATTTGCCGACCTGCCTCTTTCAATCCAGTGATACAACCTCTTTCAAACACTGGCAGTTGCTCGTAATGAGCTCACATCCTGCGGCGAGGCATTTTTTCAGTCTTTGAAAGGTATCCTAAACTGCAATGCAACAAAAATTTTTAATGACAGTTAAAGAACAGCTCCTTATATACATCTGCTGGATGGGCAGTTCAGATGTGCTGGAGATCACGCTATTTATTCATTAAACACCAAATTTTAATCATTTCCATATTTAGTCAAAACATTTATGCGTACGGAATTTCAAAGCAATCGAATAATTCCTTCTTGGTGCATCGATTTTTCTGTTATAGAGTGTATTTACTATATTTACAAATTGCCTGATTCATTAGTAAACCCTGTATTTTAAATACAAAAAGTATTAAATTGCCAGTAATTGATATCCAAGTTCAAATATGTTTTTTTTTATGAAGTAGGACTATTTTACAAAATTTAAAGCTTAAAAAGGCATTTCCAAAAAACATTATAGTAAACCTTATACGTTAGATTCTACTTTTTAAGAATTGAAAATTAATAATAAAAAAATAATAATAATAAATAATTGAAAACCTACCCATTATTAGTTAAAATGTTCATCCAATGTGATCTACTAAACCTTTTTTTGGTGTATGATTTTTGAAAAAAATTGAGCTCTGCATAAGAAAGCAATTATTATTATGTATAGTATATTTCTGCGAAATTCCTCTCTGACATACCACTAACAATATCTTCTATAACTTGCTGAAACTTGCTTCAAAAAGCTGAAAATTTGTGCAATTTTTAGATTGCAAAAGAAATTTTGGTATAAATATTAGAAGAATATTTTTTTTTCAAATAGGAATCATTAATGTTTATTAAGAAGTATGTTTTTGCAATTTGGCATTAGTTGCTCATTTGGTAAATTCTCATTTTCATAGGTAATATAATTTTTTTGGTTCTGTTGTGAAATGAAAAGGACATAATATAAAATTTTTTTCTAAATTTTTAGTTCATATTTTTCATTATCATTTTTAGAGCGGCCCAGATGGTATAGTGGTTAGGGGAGCCTGACTGCGATACCAAAGGGCCCGGGTTCCAATCCTGGACAAGGCATGAATGTAAAATTGTCTGTCCTTTCATAGGAGGTAATGGTGACTGACTGTTAGATGCCTTACAATAAAATGGCCACCACTTCTGACCTTAGTAGTTGCCAGTACTATTACAGGCAAGTGCCCGCCATTGGGGGGATTATCCTTTTTAGATATTTGGCAAGATTATACCTGCCAACTTTTACGAATTTTTCGTAATTTATATGAAAATGCGTTTATTTTTACGATTTTACGATCGTAATCCATTTTTTACGATTTTTTTCCTTTTTCAAGTGTTTTTAGTGATTTTTGTTGAAATTTTAGAATTTTTCGCCAATTCAGGGATTTTCGCCAATTGCATCGTGTTTTACCGCCAACTACCGACTACTTCGAATCCAGTAACCTGCGGTTTCTTCCAACTCGCCGCTTAACCGGCCAATCCAATGCGCTGAACTTGTTTCCCCACTCTTTTCTTTGTGGGCGCCAGATTATTTTTTCGCGTTCACTTCAGCAGCAAGGGAATTACTCAGCTCGGACTCAGCGAGCGTGGATTGTCGTATTCTGTTTTTTTTTTTTGTTTGTTTGCACGTGCTACGAATTTTCTTAATACGTCGTTGTTTCGAAATGAGTTCAAAAAAACCGTATTCTCAATATTTTCGGCCTGCCTACAAAGCCGAATTTCCAGCAATTAAAGAATCCTTCAAATGAAATAATTATGCATTTTGCAACATGTGCGTGTGTGACTTCATAATAAGTCACGGTGGAAGAAGCGACATTGTGAAGCATGTTAAGTCTAAAAAGCATGAAGTTAATGCTTTGGTTTCGACAACGTCAAAGAAAGTGGATGATTTTTTTCAAATTCGGCTACGAATTCAGATTGTCATTTTGGCAGAGTGTTTGTTTACTGCATTCCTCATCGAACACAACGTGCCGCTAAGCGCTGCCGATCACGCCGGTCAACTTTTCAGACGGATGTTTCCCGACTCCAAGATTGCTCAGAAATATGCTTGTGTTCGCTCGGTTCACAATCTTCTATTGTGAACGAAGTTGCTTGCGATGCACAAAGTAAAACGATAACTGCACTACAGAATTCAGCATTTTCGGTGTCAATTGATGGCAGCAACGACAGCGATTGGAAGCTTTACCCCATCGTTGTCACTTATTTCTGTGATGTTAGTAATGAAATGAAAACTCATCTTTTGCATCTTCCATTGTTAAATGGAGACGCTACGGGGGAAAATATTGCCTCCTTGGTAATTAATGAGTTGAAACAACTTAACATCCCAATATCAAACTGCATTTCATTTGGTGCAGATAATGCTCATGTCATGGTGGGTGACAAAATGGGTTGTAGCCTCTTTCCTCAAAAAAGAACAAAATGAATTAATTGTTAATGGATGCCCATGACACTTAATTAATTTGGCAGCAGAAAAAGCTGCAGCTGCTTTACCATTAAATATTGACCAGCTTCTGATTGATGTGTTTTTCTATCTGGGAAAAAGTGTAAAAAGGAAAGAAAACCTAAAGAATTTCCAAGAACTGTGTTCTGGTGAAACGAGAAAAATTCTGTAACATGTATGCACGAGATGGTTATCCTTAGGCAGAGTGTTAGGAAGGTTTATTGAACAGTGGGATGCATTGCTAAAATATTTCCACGAAGAGACCAAAACGAAAGCACAGATCCCATCAAATTTGTAGGCATATAAGATTCCGAAAACCAACTTTGCTTCTAATCAAAATGCTTTAAAAGGGAAAAGCCAACACACAGAATCAAACCCTTTAAAAAGAAAATGCTTAGAAGACTCCTCAAAGGTCAACTTTGTTAAAGAAGTTGAAGGGAAGAAGAAACAGTCTTCTATTAGCCGGGAGGAAAGGATTTTCTATCTTCTTTCTTCGGATTTGAACAAAGCATATTGTAGTTTTGTGTTAAGTACCATTAAGATTTTTGAAAGTGTAAATACCCTTCTACAATCAGCTTCGCCAAAATCTCCCCTGCTTATCCAAATTCTTAATGATCTTTTGAAAGAACTTTATCCTAAGTTTGTAAAACCGTCCGTTGTGAAAAACAGTGTGTTGATTCGTGTTGCCTATAATAGTTTGGCAAATCAAAAGGATGACAATGATCTTATAATTGGAAATCAAACCAGGGAACTTGTAAATTCTTTGAAAGATCATGAGAAAAAAGAATTTTTTCAATGTGTTAGAAAGTACTTTTCCTCAGCCTGTGATTACATTGTAAGGAAGTTTCCTTTGCAAAATGAAGTTCTTTTAAATGCTGAAGTGGCAAATTTGAAACAAATTGAAAATTCATCTTTTGAAAAGATTCGTTTTTTTATTGATAAATTTCCATTTTTGTTAACAATTAAAGAAAATGAATGCCATAATGATGCTTTAGATGAACTACAGAACCAATTTTCTGCTGCACAGTTTGAAGACTTTGCCAGTTCTGGAGAAGATAGACTTGATGTCCTCGTTGGTACCTTAAAAAGAATAAAAAGAGCTGATGGAACACCAAAATATGATAGACTAGCAAGAGTTTTATGTGCTATTCTCGTAATTCCACACAGTAATGCTGAGTGCGAGAGAGTCTTCAGTGTTGTGAAGAAAAACAAAACTATGTTTCGTTCTTCAATTTCACCAAAAACTCTAGAAAACATTTTAATTGCTAAATGTTATGAGGAAACTAATTGTTATGACAGGAAATTTTCCAAAGAATTTTTGGCTAAAGCCAAAACATACACTCTAAATTCATTGCAATAATTTTTTTGTGTAACATTAAGTTCTTGTTTTATGTTTCCTAATAAATTTTTTAGTTACTACTTAATTGAGATTTACTAATGTAAGTACAATTTTCTTTTTTCTATTTGTATAAATTGTTATTTTTTTAATATCAAAGCATGATATTAATTCTTCGTGTTCTTCTGAATTTTGGAGAAATCTTCTGAATTTTTATCTTTAGAGGTTGGCAGGTATGGGCAAGATTTAGATAAAAGTTATTTCATTTGATATGTAATTTAGATGTATGTAATGTTGTCTTAGTCTAAGGTAATTTTCATTTAATATTTTGACAAATAACAAATTTCTTGTATTCAATTTTGTTTTTGAAACTAATAAAAATTTGCATCTCCTTTTCTAGTCCACTTTGATTTTATTATAATATTTCAGTTTGAATATGTTTGTGGTATATTTTTGTCTGAACTGAAAGAAAAGGCTCACATTTCTTAAAATCTGTATAGGGGCTGACATTTCTTAAAATCTGTATAGGGGCTGACATTTCTTAAAATCTATAGACTAAAAACACAGATAATGACTTAATGTGGAAATTGATTCGGATCTGTTTTGTTCAACAAATGATATTATTAAATATCTAGTGTATTATATTTAAGGCAGATGAGCTGTATGTGCAGAATAATCGACTCCTGAAGTAACATTTAGGCAGAATTAATCTGTTCTGAGGAAGAGACAGTTATTTTCTTTTGCAATGCAATGACTCTTTTCATTTAAGGTTAATTTTCGGCAAGTATTCAAGTGTACAATATGCATGGAGTGGAAATAGTGTGAGGTGTAATCTTTAATGAAATATTTTTTAATTTTTATTTCTCTTTCTCCTTTGATATTAGAAAAATGAACATGTTAAAAATTAAGTAGGTTGTGAGGTATTTTATTTGAATTGAGAATTTTTTTTTTTTTTTTTT
>KK113261.1:25253-45328 GCA_000611955.2 Stegodyphus mimosarum | reverse complement strand
GACTGAGGATTTCTTCATGAAATAATATTTTTTAATCTGTTAGTATTAAGAAAATAATAATTGTATATCTGCAAACTTTAAGAATTAACTGTTTATAACATAGTTATAAATTTTATATTGTAAAAGAGATGCTTTTGTTATTATAATTTTCTATTATATTGTTACGAATTTTGTATTTGGATATTTTAGTAGAATTATAATTAAAATTGTTGTATTTCCCCGTGCAATACAGTGCAAGACAAATTTTAAGAGAAAGCTATGCCATAAAAGTAAGAATACAGGGGCACATGCACTTAACTTTGAGTAAATGGATGTCTCGGTAATTTGTATTGAAATTGAATAAGTGTAATTGACTACGATGTTGACTATAACTGTAATTCCATGCTATTATTGCTTTCCAGAAATCTCAAGAAGCAGAAAGTACTAGAATTTTATTTTGGCTGGTTGAAAGCTATAAAAGGCTGGAGAAAAAGCATCTGAGTTCAGTTGCTTAGTTACTGTTGTTGTGATTTGTTATCGTCGTATGAATTGAGAAATCTGAGTTAGCTTTCTCTTTAGATGTGCTTTGCATTGCTTTATATTTTAATGTTTTTAGTAGTTTGAACTACTGATTATATTGCGTGATATTGTGAACACTTGTACGAATATCTCTGAGGAAAATTCCAGAGTTCTGATATATTTCTTTTGATAAGAATAAATTTTATTAACCTATTATCAAGCATTCAATCTGTTATAAACCCGTATGCATGAAACGGTATTGGTAGACATATACTTAGAGACATGCACATATATGACAATTAAATATGTCAAAATGATAGAATGCAGGTTGTGCATTTATCCTCTTTTACAAAGATGCTGATTATCTCTAATATGATTTAACAATCACGTGTGCAAGTGATATGTGAATTTATATGCTGATGTTTTTCTGTTCAGTTGCATATCCAGGTAGAAATTTAGTAGGATTTAAGCTAATTATGGGTTAGTTAATATTTTTGCTTTGAAGATAATGTAGCTAATTTTTTTTCCTAATAATAATTTCATAAAAAATATTAAAAAACATATGTGACTATATAAATGAATCATAAACAAGTAAATACATTCATTTGATTATAAATAATTCACACAGGAAACAGAAAAATTCAGCCATTCCCTTGTCGGGACTCGAACCACAGATCTTCCATTTGCCAGTTAAATGTGCTAACTATTTACACCATGAGAGAAATAGGGAAATCTGATAATTCTTTACTGTTTCGCTACTTAAAGGGTGACCGAGGAAAGTCATTAGCTCTATTTGACAAAATCTGACTAGGTTTAGGTGCTATCATTTAGTTTTTGTCATATTCATAATGTGAGAAATCAATGGGCTTATGCTGGAATTAAAACCACGGATCTTCTGGTTACCAGCTGGCTATGATAACTACTTATACAACACATAGAGGGATGCAGTAACTCCTTGCAACTATTGATATGAAAGATCATATGAACAATATGTTGTAGAAAACTTTCCTACAAGTTACTTATGTACAAGAAGCTGATTTTACAGATTATCAACTTAAATTCAATGGAATTCTTTCTTAGATCCTGTATGCATATAAATACATCAAGAAGTGTCAGATTAATATATTTTAATATCATAACTGTTAATTTTATATACTGTTTCTTAGGTAATACAAAACTGTCATAACTTAAGGTACTTTGTGCCACATGGTTTTTTGCTTATAAATCATGTCAGTTGTAATGAAAGAATAAACTAGCAAATGAGTTTTGTTGGCCTGTCAGTCAGCCTACTTATGAATAGCCAACTAGTCAGTCATCAGCAGAGCACATTTTCTTGTTACGTGGAAGTTCAGTCCTTTTGAATCTTTGCAGTTTATTTTAAAATACAGTCTCCAGAATAAAGTTTTAAATATTGTATTACTATTG
The DNA here is from genome assembly GCA_000611955.2 of Stegodyphus mimosarum. Classification (NCBI taxonomy): domain Eukaryota; kingdom Metazoa; phylum Arthropoda; class Arachnida; order Araneae; family Eresidae; genus Stegodyphus; species Stegodyphus mimosarum. The sequence goes on along the minus strand of KK113261.1, from coordinate 43,405 downwards.
CAAACTTTTCTCATGATTACTGTAGGCATTGCTGGTTATAAGAAGAGTTTTCTAAATAAAAATCACTTAGAAAGTATTTTAGAACAATAAATATTTATTTTGCATGTAAAAGTATTTAAGAACTATAAATGTTTATGCGTTTGAGAAATCTTTCTTTTTCCCCTGTACATTACAAAAATTATGGCAATCAAGTAGATTTCTGCAATGTCATTGAGTGTTTTGAGGAAAAACTAAGCAAAATAATACTGTAATTTTAAAATATTGGAATTAAATTTTTCTTCAAAAATAAATATAAATTTGTTTCACTATAAGTCATTTTGACATTTTTTTAGTTATTTGTTTTTATATCAAGTAGGGCAGTAAATTCAGGAACCGTCCCAAGTGGCAGAAGCTCTGTCTGCACCACTGACATGTCTACAGCGAAATGATTCGAGAGAAATATTCTCAGAATTTCGGCCACTGTGTGCTTAAATAAATATTCCCAAAACTTTAGCTGTCACTCACTATAAATTATGTCATTTGTCTGTAGTCACTTGTCACTAGTCTGATTGGTCTAAAGCTATCTGCAGACTTGGCCCTTCTCATTGAAGTCAGATGTTTTCAGCCGCATATCAGTTGAGGAACACAAAATGGTTTTCTCCATAAAGTTGCATGTGGTAGATGATATTAATTTTTCTGAGTCAATATTGTTTGCACTGTATTAGTTGAGATCCGATCATTGTAGAATAGGCATTGGGTTTTGAGCCCACGTTAATGGGCTGGCTGCATGTTTGGTTTTCATAGTTTTCTCCAAATGTAAAGGGAATATAAGCTAATTTCCTGTAAAAAGTTCTCCACAAAGGTATCTTTCTTCTCAGGCAGACAACTTTACAGCCTTTAGAGCTTTCGCAAAAACCCAGCACAAAAATCTACATATACTTATTTTGCAAGCACCAGCAAACCTAATGAACAAATATGAGTCTATCACAGCTCTGCTCTCAGGCTCTACAGTCTTAATGTGAATGTCAGCCCAGTCGAACCTTTAAGGAAAAGAGGAAGACCCTGTAAAACATAAGCCAGTTATGTGCCGGCTTCGCAGGTTGAAGTCCAGCGAGAGAGAGGATGTAACCAGTCAACAAGTCGCATGCACTTTCACATTTTTAGCGATTCAGTGGCAACAGTGAAACAAGTTATGTTCTTAACATTTAAATTAAAGGAATCAGTTTGGGATTTGGATATTGGGATTGTGATAGAATTTTGTATGACGATGCTTAAATAAATATTCTTGTTTTGTTTATCTCATACAACATAACCTTTTTGAAAAACAGTCCTTAAATTTTAATTACATGGTCTGTGAGATATGTAATTTAATGGTCTTAATAAGGCAAATCTTATCTTCAGTATTCTGATCACATCATACTCATACATTAAAAGAAATGAAATGCTATTGTAAAGCATTTATAGTTTCTTTGTCTTCTATATAGCATTTTACTATCAATTTATATGGCTAACCTTTGTGTAATAAGTTATACATGCCAGACTGAAGGTTGGCTGCACAGTTTGGTAGTTTAAGAAAAGTTATAGAGAATTACCAGATTAGAATTTTTGTATTTAATATGTTTTAAAATATGGTGAAGGGCTTGTTTTATAACCTGTGGAAATTTAAAAACCTTTATATGAGGTTAATTTTGAGATGTTGAAATTTTAAAATACTGAATGCCAGATGCTAAAATAAAATCACTGGTTATCATAAATTAAGGACAAATCACAAAAATACAGATAACTTCCTCAAAAATAAGCCAAACCGTGTAAAATTTGAATATGCTGCCAACTAAGAGTAGCTGAGTAAAACTGCAATATGCAAATAAGTGGCGCTGCACTTTGAATACGTCATCTGCGAGGAGCATAAAAGTCCATGTTTGAGAGCAAGCCCACATATTTCACTGTGATAGTGACATCAGAAATCTGAGATAGCCAATTCGTAACAATGACCTCCTAGCATCATTTGACTGCAGAACTACGATGGAAAGTCATTGGGAGACTAGAGGCAGGAAAGAAGTGGCCAGATGGCTAAATGTGAGTCCTTCTGTAGTTTAGATTTTGGAGGCAATTTCAAACCACAGATTCGGCATCTTGGAGGTTCAGCCGAGGACGGCCGATTGCTATGACGAGCGCCGATGACTGATATATGAGATTATGTGCACGCAGGAATATAACTGCTACTCCAACTCTTCTTAGATCCTCCCTTGCTATAGCCACCGGAAGGTTGGTGTCAACATCAACTGTGCGTAGAAGGCTTCACAAAGGTGGTCTGTATGCGAGGCGACCAGCCATTTGCATGCCGCTCACGTCACGCCATAGACAGGACCGTTTGCAGTGTGCACATGTTCAATGGATGCCTGATCAATGGAGGGCTGTTCTCTTTATGGATGAGTCCAGGTTTAGTCTAAAAAGCAATAGTAAGAGTTATTTGATATTTAGAGAATCTGGAATCCCTTATCATCCGTCAAACATCCGTGAAAGAGATGCATACGGAAGAGGCAGTGTCTGTGTCTGGGGTAGCATCTCTTTGGGTGGATGCACAGACCTCCATGTGTTTCCAAGGGGAACCGTGAATGCTCATGTTTATAGAGATGACATCCTTGATGCTTATGTGTGCCCATATGCCAGGGCAATAGGTGATGCTTTTCTGTTACAGGACGACAATGCAAGACCACACGGGTCTTGCATCGTAGATGATTATCTTCAACAGGAAACAATTATGCGCATGGAGCGGCCAGCTCGATCCCCGGACTTGAATCTTATTGAGCACATTTGCGATGCTTTAGGGAGACGTCTAGCTGCTCCCAATCCACCCCCTGAGACCCTTGCTGCACTTGCAACTACTTTGCAATGGCTCTCACTTCCTATGGAACTGATAGACTGCATAATTGAAAGCATCACACATCGTTGTATATGCTGTATTGCTTCTTGGGGCGATCATATTCCATATTGAAGGTACTTTTCCTATAGCAAACTGACACCTTCGATTTGTTCATTTTATACATGGGCTAATTTCTATACTACCATAATTGTCTGATAATCTCTTTTTATGTTATTTGATACCTTACTATGTGTTGTATATTGTGGGTAAGTTTCATAAAATTCTACGTGTAACTTTTTTAGTAATCGTGATTTTTGTGATTTTTCCTTAATTTATGATAACCAGTGAAGAACAGTTTTAAAAAGTTCACAGAAAGTTATTAAATTGCATTATAAAATTTGTTACTAACTTCGTTTAAGATACCCCTATTGGCTCCTGACTCCAGATTAATCTTTATAATTATATAAAAAATATATAATTTTAATAATATTAATTTAATAAATATTTATAATTATATAAATATTATATAAATTATATCAAAGCTGCAACACCCCACCTCCTCCCGCATCACTTTTGACTGTTGGTTCAAGCATTAAAATTCTGAGATATTTTAGTGTATTTACTAAATGAAGATATATACCCCCCTCACAAAAAAAAATGGTTTTCAACATTAAATTAAAAGTAAATTGCAATTAAATTTTGAAAAAATCGTTAAAACGTGCACACCTTCATTCAAATTTAGCATAATTGTCTGTACAGCATATATGCTAAAGCCGTTGGCCTACCCATCTGCACATTATGTGACGATTTACATACTTACAGATTCTTCATTTTATAATAGTACAGACTGCAAATTATTAACAATGTATTGTTCAGGAACTGCATGCGTAATGTCATCCTGAATATACTGTTCGATTTTAGCATTGTAATTCTTTCTTGTTAGAATGATCTTGATCTGATTGCACTCCTAGTTATGTATGTGTCAAGGTGAATTATTACCTGAAAAGGAAAGCAAATAACTTTGCAGCACCATAATGCCAAGAATGATATATATATGTATTTTTTTTTATATCGACATCTTACGGTTGAACAAAAAATATACAGCAGGAAACTTGATATTTTGTGACAAAAAACGCAAATGATCTGTAGGCTTTAACTTTTTACTGTTTGTATTAATGCAATTAGATACGTGAAAATTCCAGTTTATTATGCCATTTTCACTTATCCTTAACACTGGAAGTTGCAACCAACAACACCACAAGACAGTGCTTCTCAAGCTTTTGATATTTGCGACCCAATTTTCAACCATAATTTTCACCGTGCCCCCCATACAATAACAATGTATTAAATGCAATAATAATGTACTTTGACACAAAAGTTACAATACGACCTTAAACAGTACAAATTATCAAGACAAGTATTAAACTTTGTACATGTTACTTTTAAGTAATAGATATATTAAATCACAACTTGTGGAGATATTAAAGACAGAATTAATCGATTTAAGTCACTTTTGAACATGCATTACTGACTTAAATTTCATGGCTTAGAGAGCAAGATTAAAATAGATGGGTGACTGCTTGATTTTGCCATTAAAGGTTAAATTAATGGGTCTTGAGTAAAATCGGGATCAGATTTGTACTTGGTTTTATAACGAAGATATTTATTACTATTATTATCATCGAATATTTATTACATTAAAATACTTAATTATTGTTACCTGTTATTTTCTTTTCTATTATTACTATATTTAAAATAGCCTCAAAATTTTGTGATAAAACTTATAACAAAGTCAAGAAGACATATGTGACCAAACCAGAAATTGATAACATATTCTAAAGGTCTGTAGAGACATAACAGGATTTTCGGTACAGGAAATGAAAAAAAAGTTGATTTCTCATCGAGATTCGCACCAAGCGTTAACTGTGCAATCTAACTACTTATGACTCAGGAGTATATGCAGGAAATGTAATAGTCCATACATTTTAGTTACTTTTTAAGTAATAGGATAAGTATTATGTTACTTTTCCTTTCCAATTTTTAAACTGGCATAGCTTGCAAAATAAATTTTAATTAAGTTAAATATTTATTTCCTCAATCATCCCTTTCTAAAAGTACAAATGTCATTAGAAAAATAGCCCAGTCTGTGCTGCTTTCTATCTTATATCCATCATATTCGGCATTCTTGCGGACATCTGCATAACCTATTGAACGTCTGTGCAAAACATGTATAAATGCTGCATCATGCAATTCCAGTCAGTCACGGTCGAATAGATTCTTCTATAGCTACTGAACCTATCTTGAATCCACATTTTGTAATTTGCACATTCATTGCAATTTACAGTATTAAATAACACCAGTAGATTTAATTGAATCATGGATAAATTTTTAAGTTGTGAACATTAAATGATAATAAAGCATCAGCAAGTGCACAGATGAGCGTGGATTCAAAAATTAAATCAAGAAGGTACTCTCAAGAATACTTAAATTTTGGATTTACCACTACTGAAGTAAATGGAGAAGAAAAGACATGTGTTATTTCCTTACAAATATTTGCAGCAGATAGTATGAAACCTAATAAACATAAACGGCATATGGAAACACTTCATTATGATTATGTTAGCAAACCCCAAAAATTGATTTATTTATTTAATTTTTGAGTTAAAATTAAAATCATATGAAAAGCAAAAAACATTTAAAAAACTTTGTGAATGCAAAAGCTGTACTTGCTTCTTACAAAGTCTCATATTAAAAAGCCTCACACCATTGCCGAAAAGCTTATTTTGCGAGCTGCAACTGAGATCGTAGAAGCTATGTTTGGAGATAATTTGCTAAAGACATGCAGTCCATACCTCTATCAAATGATACTGTTGCCCATCAAATGGATGATATAGCTGAAGATGTACAGCAGCAGCTTTTTGGGAAGTTGCGTGATAAATTGTTTTCAATTCAACTTGATGAGGCAAGAGATAGCAATAAAGATGTTATTTCATTGCGTATGTTCGATTTTGTGATGGTATGTTAGCAGTAGAAGAACTACATTTTTGTAAACCAATAAAAATTTAAGCAACAACACTAGTATTATTTAATGTTTCAAATGATTTTATAAACGAAGCAAACATGTAGCGGAAAAATTGTGTTGGAATATGCAACGTTGGTGCTCGTACAATGTCTGGAAGACTCCAAACTATGCAAGCACTTGTCAAACAAAGATCTCCACTGTGCATCTGGACACATAGCATGATCCACAGAGAACTCTGGCTTCCAAAGAAATGAATGACCAAGAAATAGTCTGAATAGTGTGCCAAGGATAGTTATGACCATAGTAAATTATATAAAAATGAGACCCCCAAAATCAAGAATCTTCTGTGTACTTTATAAAGACATGGGTGCAGTACATTCATCGTCTCTATTTTATTGCGAGGCAAGATCATTATCACTTGCGAAATTTTTGGAATGTGTTTATGAATTAGGAGACGAAATTGCGACTTTTCTAGAAGAGGAAAACTGACCGGAAGTTGAAGAAGTTTCGAGATGAAATTGAGCTACTTGGTCGATATATTTGAGAAACTGAATACCTTGAGTCTTCAACTCCAAGGAACAAATATACATATGTTGGAGACGAGTAATAAAAGTAATGCTTTTTGTAGAAAATTGGAATTATAGAGCAGAAATTTAAAGCAAAAAAACTAGAAATGTTTGAAAATGTGGATAAATTTACAAGGCTGAAGAAAACATGTGAAAGTTGTTTTTGACACCATTGAAAATCATTTAGCCGTGCTGACAGAGAATTTTAAAAAGTATTTTTTGTTGACCACAACTTGATAGCAAATTGCGAGTGTGTTAGGGATCCATTTCAATACAGCAGAAGGGCTCTCAACTTCCGAAGAAGAAATCTTCATAGATTTCACGTCAAGTGACGAAATCAAAAGGCAATTTAGTAATAGATCATTCTTTGAATTTTGGGCAGGGGTGGGGAGGATTAATTTTTTGCACTGAAAAACGAGAGCATTTCGTATACCATTACCATTTCCAACATCCTACCTTTGTGAAACCGGATTTTCTGCGGTGGCTGCTCTTAAGGGGCCACATATAAATCTCAAATATAGGACAAAATATAGATCTCTGTTAAACATAGGAAAATAATTTCTAATATTAAACCTTCATTTGAAAAACTTTGCTCTACAAGACAAGCCTATGGGAGTCACTAGTAATTATTAAACTTGTGCTTAATTTAGTAGTGATAAATTAATTATGAAATACATTGTGCAGTACTGATACATTTATCCAAGTACTTTGTATCAATGTAAACGCGTATTTTATTTTTAATACATCAGAATGTATTTTGTTTTGCTTCTGTTTAGTAAACTAATAATTTTTTAAATAAATCTTTTATTTTTGACTTTTCGATATGCTCGAGCCCCCCAAGGTGGCGCACACCAAAGTTTGAGAATTGCTGCCATAAGAGCATCCAGCAAACAGTGATGCACAGTTTTGCCAACAGTTAGGAATCTGCTGTGATTCAGCAGAAGTAACAGCTAAAAAGCTACAGTATTCACTTCATTTTAATATACCTGATATTTGCGTGAAATTTTAAATGAATTATTGTGTAGAGGCTGAGAAGAAATGGCAGTGAAAAACATAAAATTTGATCGTTAATAGCATAACATAATTTTGACATCATAACTTTGATATTCTCATGATCTTCATCCATTTTTACTGGTTGCTATTACTGGACTGTTATTTTAGTTCAGATTCAGAGCTTAATTTTTACATTTCAGTTATTACATGCTTTATTATTACTACTTTATCTGTTATTTATTCAAATTACTGTGATGAAAGTATTTTTAATGAGGAAAAGAAATGTTCCAGCTTTAGAATTCTCATATGTTGGCATTGCTGAAAATACCTCCATTGGTAGGATTCACCTTGTATCAGATATGATGCATATCTGATAGAAGTTAGTTAAAACATAAAGTTATAAATACTAGAGGAAATTACTGGAAAGAATGTTAAATACTAAATTAATGCAGTTTTACATTTATCTAAATGGAGGGATTGATCCATTTTGAATAATCCATGACCAGGCTGATTTTAATAAAAGAAATTAAATAGCTTTTTATCATATTCATAATTTTTGACATCAAACACTTTCTCAAATTTGCATTTTCATTTAAACTGCATAAAGTCAGTTATTTTCATTTGTAACTGCAGAAAAAAAAATAGGACTTATTTATTATAATTGTCAATTTTAAATCATTGTCATATAAAGAATTGTATTAAGAAAATTAAGAGTAATGTAATGAAAGTTCATGAGCATTTTTTAAAATGCATTTTAAAAAATCCCGAACCCAATCTTTAAATCTTTGATTTATAAAATCCCAATCTTTTTTTACATGAATTTAAAAAAAAAAAAGGGCTTGAGATCTTCAGGAAACAAAGAGCCTTGGCACATATAGAGCTTAAAATCATTTCCGGAAATATTGCCTGTACCAGTGCCTAGTTATTGACAAAATAAAATCAATTGAAAAATTTTGAAGTGCATCTTAATAGAAATTATTGCCTAGAATGGTGATGATTCATTTAAAATATACTTCAGCTTTTTTCTTGTAGTAGTTAAATCACTGTCAAAGAATTTTTAAGTACACAGTACATAAATCTTTTAATACAGTTGAATTTGCATTTAATGAAGTACCAAGAACTGGCAATAAAAATCTTTAAATTGAAAGACTGTAAAGTAGTTTTACAAATATGCAGTGATGCAAAAATTGCATACTTAACCATAGTATGAATTTCCTAATAAAGAATGTAAGTAAAAAAAAATTATATAGACAAATATGACAATAGAAAGCTTTAAAATTTATTCTATGACATGAAGTGTTATTTTGAAAAGAAATCTGATATCAGAATCTACATTTGTTTCAAAATTAAACTGTTTAGATTTCTTTTTTTCCACCTCTTTTCTTTTTTGAATGCATTAAATATCTTATATTTTATGCTTCATTAGAAATTTTTTGTGCAGTCTAAGTCAGAAAAAATGGGCAGGATCATGTTTTGTTGCATTTGATACTCATCACCAACGTGGGACCCACTTATTGCTTCATTTCTGCTGTGTAGGACCCAGAAGGTCAATAAATCAATCAATTCATTTATAATCTGAAAATTACTTTATTCTATGATAATGCACAGGTCACATTTGCTTCCACATTGAAAAACTTTGCTTTTTAAATTTAATTAATTGATAGTGTTAAATTTCATTTCATTCTAACAAAACTCATTGCACTATGAACATTGAGGTTCAGTTTCACAGTATGATATTCCTTTTATAAATTAACAGCATTAGTTAAAGTAATAGTTTTCTTTACTTCATTTTAAGTGATCAAATTGTTCCCTTTAGTCAGAGATTGTACAGTTGAACCCTATTTAAATGAATTTCAAGGAAATGAAATCTTTGTTCACAATACTGATCTAATACAGAGAAAAAAGGGATTATCTTGTAAATTAATGTAAAAATTTATTGATGAATCACCCAAACAGATGAATTAGCATTGTCACATCACTGAAAAGAAATTAATAACTTCTAATTAAAATTTTTATTAAAAATTAATTAGTGATTATTACATGCAATTTACTAAATGTCTTTTGTTTTTCCATTTCAGCATGCTTTAATAATTTTAGCATTTAAGTCATTGTTTGGAACCATTCCTCTAATTGCACATTTCCATCTAAATTATGCATTTATGTATAATTTTAAATAATAATTTTATCACAAAAATGTAAAAAAAAACACTAAAAAGAATAACGAAAAATATTTATAAATTTATTTGTTTAACGTTTGAACAGGGGGGGAACTTTAATTTTATGTTTGTGTGATGCAGACTATCAGAAAATTCCATGTGTGAGTTTATTTAAAAAAAAAAAAAAAAAAAAAAGATTAAAAAGACTTCAGCATTTTTGGTTCAGTAGTGTGTGAGAATATTAATTTACTTATGACATATATCAAAACTGGTAAGGAGTTTTCGCTTTTCATGTGCTGCATTCCTTAGCATTTTTTGATTTTCAGAATCAGAAGAAACAATATTTGTCATTTTAATTTCTGTCATAATATCTTCATCACTCTAATCTTTACAAGTGACAACATCATTATTGCATGCTTGGAAAAGCTTTGCATCACATATTGAAAATAGCAACATGCTGTTTTTTATTCCTAGCTGCTTATCAATCGTTGCTTTCATCGCCTAGCAGTAGCCAAGCATTAAACTCATTGAGCACGGGTAATTCAACACAGGCTCAAATCATAAACAAATTGGCTGCATTTTCCTAGTTTTCTGTATGCACAGCATGGATACAAGACAATTTCCATCAGAAGTTAACCATGAAAGCATTCCTTCCCATAGGCAGATGCCCTGTTCTGCTTTGCCATCAAATAAATTAAACCAATATCGTTTTCATCCCCTTCATCTGTAACACTATTTGCTCCACCAGTATACCAAAGCCAATATTAAAATGTCTGATTCTGCAATAAATCGCCAAGTCTTTATTAGAACTAGCATTTTATCAAGAAATGAAATGTGATAATTGACTTGACTATCATGCCTCACCAAAATACTTAAAACAAGCAGCTTTTAGTAATAACACTTCAAGCTCATAATTATGCCTCATAGGTTCAGGATTGAAGTTTCATTTGGGGGCAAGAAAACAGTCTTAATCTATTCTTTCCTTTCGACATCTGTGTATGTTTGTAGTGCAGTTGTCAATCAAAAGGAGTCTTTTGCTTTTGGGCCGAAAGTTCTTTATCTCACTTTCATAGCTTTTCTTTGAAAAAATCTGATCACCATTCATGCTTCAGAATTAAGTAAATAGGAAACAGGAAGAATTTTAAGTTTGTAAGCATCTTGTCTTTGGAGATTTTTCAACTACCAAACCGTATGGCACGTTGAATATCATTGATATTGGAACATATAAGAACTGCAATTCAGAGTTTCCCCCATATTTCTCTTATTTTGGTGAATTATTTCATCATTGCTTTCAACAGTTGTTTCAACATCTTTATGTTTGTTGTTTCTCGCCTTTTTCTTTGTATCCAAATTTTTTTCCGTGAGCGGATATTGTGGATTCTCGATTGTACTGTACCATGTTGTACCAACAGTAGATTTGGATAAACTGTATTCTCAGCAGATATGAATTTGGCTACTTATCCTAGCTTTGATACAGAGTTCTATATATTTACTGCTTAACATTTCTTTGAAATTTTGGAACAGAAAATTTTCCCTGTACATAATGCATACCTGCCAACTTTTACGAATTTTTCGTAATTTTTACGAAAATGCATTTGTCTTTACAATTTTACGATCGTAATCCATTTTTTATGATTTTTTCCCTTTTTCAAGTGTTTTTAGTGATTTTTGTCGAAATTTTAGAATTTTTCGCCAATTCAGTGATTTTTGCCAATTGCATCGTGTTTTACCGCCAACTACCGACTACTTCGAATCCAGTAACCTGCGGTTTCTCCTAACTCGCTGCTCAACCAGCCAATCCAATGCACTGAACTTGTTTCTCCCACTCTTTTCTTTGTGGGCGCCAGATTATTTTTTTAGCATTTGTTTCAGCAGCAAGGGAATTACTCATCGAGCGTGGATTGTCGCATTCTGGTTTTTTTGGGGGGGCACGTGCTACGAATTTCCTTAATACGTCGTTGTGTCGTTGTTACGAAATGAGTTAAAAAAAACCGTATTCTCAATATTTTCGGCCTATATATTATATATATCCAATTTTCTGCTGCACAGTTTGAAGACTTTGCCAGTTCTGGTGAAGATTGACTTGATGTCCTCGTTGGTACCTTAAAAAGAATAAAAAGAGCTGATGGAACACCAAAATATGATAGACTAGCAAGAGTTTTATGTGCTATTCTCCTAATTCCACACAGTAATGCTGAGTGCGAGAGAGTCTTCAGTGTTGTGAAGAAAAACAAAACTATGTTCCGTTCTTCAGTTTCACCAAAAAGTCTAGAAAACATTTTAATTGCTAAATGTTATGAGGAAACTTATTGCTATGACAGGAAATTTTCCAAAGAATTTTTGGCCAAGGCCAAAACATGCACTCTAAATTCATTGCAATAATTTTTTTGTGTAACATTAAGTTCTTGTTTTATGTTTCCTGATAAATTTTTTAGTTACTACTTAATTGAGATTTACTAATGTAAGTACAATTTTCTTTTTTCTATTTGTATAAATTGTTATTTTTTTAATATCAAAGCATGATATTAATTCGTGTTCTTCTGAATTTTGGAGAAATCTTCTGAATTTGGGGAAGAAATCTTCTGAATTTTTATCTTTAGAGGTTGGCAGGTATGATAATGAAGAGAGTCAGATAAAAAATTATATAAAGTTTTGCTCTTTTGGAAAATATGAAAAGTGAAGGTAATTTGATCAGTATTTCACCCTATCCAATATTCAGTGAGAATGCGTTTATTCTCACCCCTTCAAGGTATGTAAGGTTGCATGCAAATAAGAAGGCCCTAATAAAGAACACCCTAAATCTTGAGGAAAAAAAAAATCTAAGAATCTAAAATCCCCTAATTTAGTGGACAGTGTTTAAATACTGAACAAAAAATAAATCAAATAATGAAATATTTTAAAATTTTATACTTTGATAGCAAAATCACATACATAGTCAATATTAGGTCATAAGAAACTAGTCACTGTTTTCTCCTTCCTTAAATTGCAAAAACTTCAAAATTTCTGTCATAGTATCAAGCATGAACAAAAAGGCCAATCAAAGAACTTAAATAGAATCACTCTTTGAATGAATAAGTGACACAATATCTAGGATCTCCATTTGGTCCTCTGTATCCGTGCGGGTAGGTTGCCTGTGAGCAGTACCACCGTCTGGCTGCATTGATGATAGCCATTTGGATAAAAGCATTTATATGGAGATAATCCTTCTAATGAAAGCTGTGTTGGAGTAGCCATTCCTTTATTAGATGACTCACTTTCACCAGATTAGGTCACAAGAGCTTGTCAATGCCTCGCTTTAAGATTTCTTTCTTGGCAGGGTTCATTCTGTATGGTGGTACAGCTACTAGGGAAAGGTTTCCAGTTTTAATTCGGTCTTCTGTGAAAGGTGTTGCTTCTCCCCCTGATTGGAAGGTAGTTGAATATTGACTCAATAATTATTTAATTGTGATCTTTTGGTGAGGCGATAGATGTTTCCTTCACCTTCTCTTAACAGTACAGTGTCTACTCCTGATGTACATTTGGTTTGCTCATTAGGGTTAAAATCATCATCAATAAACTTAAACTTCTGTTTCAGATTTTCATGGTGAAACCACCAATGATTTTGTAGATCTAAAACACTTCTAATGCTTCTAAGAAAATCCCATCCTAAAAGTGTTCTGTTACCCTTTGCTGAGGGGAGCACAAATAAAGTTATGCGGAATGATCTTCCTTCAATGTGAATGTGTACCTGGGTCATGTGGATATCTTTGTTCCTTTGAATAACGCCGACAAGAGTGACGTTCATAGTAGTTCTCTTAAATTTTGTTCCCTTTTTATTCAAGAGATTATATAATGTTTCTTCTGCTATAGAGTTACTAACGACAGCTTCATTGCAGACAATTCCCATAAATCCATTGATTTTTACTCTTAAAAGTCATGTGAGGTGTCTCTGCAGACAATGTATGTAAGCTATAGCTATGAAGATGGCTGATTCTTTACTTAAGGAGAGCAGATTGGACACTGAGCCCTTCTCATATGCCAGAATTCCTTGTTGCTGAGTTTTTAACAATTTGAGGGGTTTTTTTAGTCCAAAGGGGCTTTCTCCCTGAAGGACTATTGTTTTCATTTTGCGTTGGAAGCATTAAAAGTCTGAATCACTTTTCAAACTGTTGCTACAAAACATTGCAACCCTGTATTATATTTAAAGAAATTAAATAATGAAGAATCTGTATAAATGTATGCATATTTCTCCTAATGTAATAAAACAACGGTACCTAGAGCCATCAAATTTTGAATCTTGGAACATTTACACCCGAATATGGGCATCTGGAAGCCCAAATTTGGAATTTGTTTCATAATCGATATAATTAATAATAATTGTTTAATAATCAATATAATATTTTGTAAAACCTCTAACGAATTTTTGATTAACAAGCTCAAGAATTTCAAAGCGAACAATGTCAACTTTGTACAGAAAAAACATTTTTATCTCCAGCATGTGAGACTGTGTATAGGAAATTCTAAAGATATGTTCAGTTTAAAATTATTTTGCGATATTGTTCTTTAACTGAATATTATGGTTTAAGTGCGAATAACATGATATTTAATAAATAAAGGTAACACACAAAGCGTTAAAAAATGCCCCTTTGGACGTAATTTAACCTTTCAGTTTCAATGAAACCTCTCAGTTTTTTTTTTTTTTTTTTGTAAAGTCCAAAGGGGCTTTGTCCCTGAAGGACTTTTGTTTTCGTTTTGTGATTTTGCGTTGGAAACATTTAAAGTCTGAATCACTTTTCAAACTGTTGCCACCAAATCTTGCTATTTCTCTAAATGTGATAAAACAACGGTACCTAGAGCCATCCAGTTTTGAGTAACGTATGTTTCCACCCGAATATGCTCATCTGGAAGCCCGAATTTGGAATTTGTTTTATTATCTATTTCATATTTTGTAAAACTTTAATGAAGTTTTGATGAACACATTCAAACAATTTAAAAGCGAGCAATGGCAGCACTCTACGGGGGGGGGGGACTTTTTATCTAAAGCGTGCAGAACTGTGTATCAGAAATTCTAAAGAAATTCCGTCTTTTAATTTGGTTTGATATCATCAAAACTTCTCAAAAGTATTGACTTTTAATTCACCTATCCAGCCTTCAAAGAAATTTCTTAAATGAAAGTAAAAATCTTGCCATGTGCTATCAGGACTTTTATGATGCTGCGAAAGTAACTGTTTGAACTTTTTATTGCTTAATTTAAAATGCTCTGAGAGAATTTGTTTGATGTTGTCATAATCTTGGGCATCACCAGCAGATTCCTTTGCAATTAGTTTTGCAATGCCATTAGGTAACAAACCTAAGAGATACACTAACCATTTCCCTTGAGGTATGTTCATAATTGTTAGTTGCCTTTGAAATATAGTGAGAAAAAGGCTCATGTCATCAGTTTTGGGATTAAAGTGAGAAATTAAAGTTTGTAATTGTAACTTAGGAATATCTATATCAGTGAGTTTAAAAACAGCTATGGAATCATGACTAGCACCTGAACTAACTATTTGTATTTTCAATTTTTCAAGCTCTTGCTTGCGTTCTTTTATCTCTTTTCTTTCATTATATTTGCATTCCTCATGTTTCTTCTTTCGTTATATTCACGCTCCTTGCGCTCTTTCCTTTTGTTAAATATGCGTTCCTCTATTTCTTTTTGTTCTTCAATTATGCTGAAAAGTATACCTTTTGTAAACCCTTCATTATATCCCTTACTCATTAAAATGGCATCCTTAGTATCAATTATTGTAATTTGTTCAGTAACATTCACACGAAGTTCTCATGCTAGAATGCACATATCTTGTTTTTGTTCTTTAGCGAAAAATGACATGGTGACGTGTTTCACTTCAGATAAATTCTTCGAGGGGAGGGGGATAAATAGATGGCTGTAATGCGGTCACCTTATCCAGAAAGTTCTGCAATGTCATTTTACCACAGACTGTCACTACGCTAAAGTTAGTTAATATGAAAATATGTGTATATAACACAGTATCAAAGTAATATATGAAGAAAACACTTTTCCTTAAAAGAAAATTTTTCAGAGAGAATCTTATGCTACTTATCAAATATAAAGAATTTTTCAGCAGTGTAACCGGAAATGCAAGAAAAAATATCAGTAAAGAAAAAATCATTATGGAGGCACAAGGTAATAAAAATGTCATTGAGGCTCGTCAAGTCCATTTGGTGCCAGTGAAATCAAAACTAGATCTATAATATAGAATACATTCAGCATATTATACATAACAATTTTTAATACATAATTTTACTCCTAAAATACATCACTTTCAATATATTACACCTTTTTATGCTTTACCACATTTACCATTTCGAAACAAAAATGAATATCATGATTATATAGTTCTTGCTCGCACATTATGTGTAAATAGAAATCAAAGGAGTTCTTAATCATTTCAAAATGACATAATATTCATCAAAGGTGTATATATATATATATATATATAATATATAAATATATAAATATATTTTATTTCAAGATCACAGTGAATTATTTGTGTTTTCTACTTAAATATTTGCACATTTTGAACATTAAGAGTTAAAACAGTACAAAAGATTAATGTTTAAATGCAAAACAAATTATATCATTGACAACTATTTGTTGATAAAGCCATCACAGTGGCAGGGAAAGAAAAAAAAAATTCATACCTGACGAGCAAGGTATTTTTTATCTAAAGTTCTAGGAGCTGGATCCAACGGGTGTGGATGTAAGTACTGTTTCTGAAAAAGCTGAGAAAAAGCCAAGCGAAAATTCTTACAGGTAAACTTTAACGTTGGGTGTCAATTATGAGAGGGGTCGTTTTGGATGGGGTCATAAAAGAGTCGTTTATAGTGTAACAATAATTTATTAACAGGTTTCAGTTATGCATGGACATTACATTTAACTTTAAGAAAATTACAGAGCAAGAGTCTGATACAATCTATCAGGTTCATCACTTGGTTTTTACTGAAGTATTTCTCTGGTTACTCACCAGAGGGTACCTCATTGCTACAGGTAATCCAATAGTTTATATTAGCAGCAGAGTTTGTATTAAAGGATTGGTTACATGATGTAGTTAGTGAGTATTGGCACCTGTAAGTCATCTTTTGGATAAAAAAGGCATGGTGATGGTGTTAATATGAGGCATTTTAGTTATTTTTTCCCTAGTGTTGTAGGTACTACTAAGTCTGAAACCTTACTTTTTCTGTCCCTATCACTTCTCAAATGTTGCCCCCAAATATCCGAATTTTGCCATGTATTATTTTTAAAGAAAAAGTATAGCAGTTCTGTAAAGATAGTCTACCAAATGTTATATATATACACCAATACAAGTAAAGTTGTAATTTTTTTATCAGAAATTCTAAGGATTTAATTCTTTATTAGAAATTCTAAGGATATCTGATAGCAAACATTTTTAACTTCTGCATGGCAATTTGTTGTCATTTAGTGAACTAAAAGGTATTTAATTTTTCTTTTAAATTTAATCTGCCTGTTACTGACTAACAGAAGAAGTCATTTTACAACATAATGCATTTCTTTATCTCGTTTTTTTTTTTATTATTACCAGCTGGACCAATGAAATAACACTAGCTGAATTATTAAAACATTATACTTTTTTTTTTCTTCTTTATAGTAGCTATTTTAGGAGGCAGGGCATGCCAGCGACTAGTTATTTGGAGAGTGAAATAGATAACATATATGATTTAATGCAAAAGTAAGGTTAAAGAATGATAGTGCTTCTTTGGTTTAAAAAAAAATGTAGTAACATTTAGCATTGTATTGGGGATTCCAAAGTCATGCTGTTTTTAAAAATTTTGTTGTTTTGCTGTTGAATTTTATGTGGCATAAGTGCAAAGAAAGTGACGTTTAATAACAAACTTAAAGGGACAAAAACATTTGTCAGTTGAAGTAAGTCGAAAAGCAGTCAGATAAACTGCGAGCTCAACAAGAGTATGAAATTTGAATCCTGATTTGAGAAGAAAATTAAGATTTTTCGTATTTTTTTAATTTAACCTTATTTTGTTAGAAGCAACTAATTATCGGAAAAGATAAAAAATTCAAGCAAATGATTTTTAATTATTAGGAAGAATATTTAAGTATACATTTTAATTTCAAATGAATATTTAGATTATGATTCAGTGCACTTGCATGTATTATATATAGTATACATAAACATGTCTTACATACTTCTAGTGAGCTCTATTCTCTAGTAACTAGATGTGGATGTGTTTGGAGAGTAAGTATTTAATGCATGTATAGATTGTGTGCAATATTGTACTCTTCTAGGACTGAAGCATATTTACATCTAGGATTATTTGAATCTTCATTTTATATTGGGTCATCCAGAAAGTTCTGTATTTTTCCAAACTGAAGTTTATTTTCTTCGAATTATTTTATTACTGCTAATAAGACGTGACCTTGATTGAAGCAGATATGGTCTTTTCTGCTCAAGTTGCACAAGTTTCGCATGCATTGTATTGTGATGTAATTTATGTCTCAGTGCAATGTTAAGCGTGGAGAACCTGAAAGCAACTTTTTGTCATATTATGCTAAATTTTTA
>KK113261.1:4392-25130 GCA_000611955.2 Stegodyphus mimosarum | reverse complement strand
AGTCATAAAATTTGTGCAAAGTACTGTTTCTGATGACACAGTATGAAGGTGGTTTGAGAAGGGCAAAAATTTCAGCCTCAAAAATGAAGTCAGTTCTGGATGACCGATCTTTGTAAACAAGGACCTATTAAAAGAAGCTAGCTATGAAAATCCGTGTTATACAGTTCAGGAACTACCAGACATTCTTAAAAGTGCAGGACTTGATTAATTGAAGCATGCTGGGTCTCATTGTTGTTCTTGGCATGTCATTTAGCTTCTACGATGTATTGGTATCCTATTCAGTAAAAGAGCAGAATATGCTTTCTCAAGCTTTATTGTGTGATTCTTTACTGAAAATGAAGGAGTTCCTTTTTTTTTGTGAGAAGTGGTTATTGTACAATAATGGTAGAAGGAAAAAGACCATTAGAAAGAAAAATTGTATTGCGAAATGTGCAAAAAATATGGAAATTTGTTTGCTCCTGAATAAGGGAACCTGTGTCACTCACCTTCGAAAGCAAATATTAAAGCCAAGTCCAGTCCAGTTATTTTATGTGCATTGGGGGTGCATATACAGCGGATGCTCATTAGAATGATCCCCTCCCCCAGAGTTTTACAAGAAAACAGTATAATGAGTGGTTGCTATAGTGGAAATATTTGATACATATAAAGATTATCTGTCAAAGATTTGCTTAAAAAACAGACCAGCCTTTTCCATATTAAATTTGTTTTTTGGAGCATAGAATCACTTTCCCCACATAGCTTCCAAAAGGAAACACCATGTCTTACTTTAAACGTATTGAGCCATCCATTGGAAGCCTTAAATGAGTGCAAATGAGCTCATTTCCACGTAGTAGATGAAGTAGAGGGTTATGAATTTAAATCATCGAAACTAGGCCTGCAAAATTTAGAAACATTACACTGATTCTGTTGTTAAACTTCTCCAATAATGAAAAAGTATTATGTACATTTTGTGCCAGAAAATTTTTTCCCCGGGGATGGGGCAACCTAGTTTAAACCTTAACGCATTAAACCCCAGCGGCCGTTTTGAACAGACAACCTCCCGCCACTTTTTTCACGTCATCAGAGTCAGATGTGTATAAATAACACACTTTCTGAGGTGTTGAATGCTTTAGTAATTCAGAATTTAGACATTATTTAATTCTCAATCCCTAGTTAATGCATAAATGTCAACTTCTGTCAGAATTTAAAATTTTGTATCAAAACGTCTCGCATTATGTTTGTTTAAGAAAGCCATGTTGGAAAAATGCAAAGATATAACACCTGTGCTGTTGAATTTCCCCGTTAAGACTCAAGTTAGAAGTGCAGATATTTATACATTCTCTTCTCCCTTTCTCGTTAAAATTATTGTTGGATAATATTCAGTAATTTATCTTTGTTATCGGCTTTATTCTTCCTGACATTTCGCTAATAATATTCTGAGGAGTGTTGACTATGAGAAAAATCCCTTTCGGGTACCAGTACCTTTTAAACAACAAATTACTATTAGGGTCTTTTCTCTCATTGTTGTTGTTGGCATGTCATTTAGCAGTTGGCTTGACATATAAGGTATTTCTCCCACATTCTTCGTGGTGTAGTGGTCAGAACACTGGACGTGTATTTCAGAGGTCCGTGGTTCGAGTCCTGGCGAAGGCGTTGCTCATCCTCGAATACGCCTGCTTCCAAATAACCTGATGTCTCTACAGTGGCGCCCGAACTAAAAGGTGGCGAATGATGATTCTTTACCATCAGTATTTGGCGATTGAGTCTCCTAAAACCCCAGTCGCCCATTAAAAGGTGGAGTATATAAGGTATTTCTCCCACTTTCTTCGCACGCCTTCGTGGTGTAGTGGTCAGCACACTGGACGCGTATTCCAGAGGTCCGTTGTTCGAGTCCCAGGAAAGGCGTTGCTCATTCTTCATCTCCTGCTTTCAAAAAATGCCTAATGTCTCTACAAAGTAAAAAAGCAGTTGTATTAGGAAAAGTAAAAGCATTTCCTGTAAGGCGAGGAATTTTCATCTGATGTTTTTTCCGGAAATGTTTGTATTTGTGGGAGAAATTCTATTGTGTGTGTGTATAAAGTTACTTTAGAAACCGAACAACACCGAAAGCTCAAGGTCAAAAGATTTGACAAACTCTAGTTATTGGAAATAAAAAGGCCCTTGCTCCCCAAATCAAACCAATTACGGTTAGACTTATTCAATTTTGTCAGACTTAGATCCTTAAAATCCTGATACTTAAAATCCTGAAAAATAATACAGAAGTAGAATTTTATGGACGCATTAATGGCAAATTTTTAAAAGTTATATCCACCGGTGGAAATGCTTATTGTTGCATTACTGCTTATCTTAAAAACAAAGGAATTGAATACTGTTATTTCAGTGCATAAAGATAAATCAGTAAAAGTTGTCATTAAAAGATTCCCTTCTAACTGCTTAATTGAGTATATAAAAAATGAAGTCAAATCATGTTAACAAATTTCAAATGTGCCTTAAGTTAAAGCCAGGGTTTCCGTGGCCCTATTTCAAATTCAGCTCGCAAATGCCTGAGATGTGGAAAAGTTTTATGAGATTACGTACTCTTTGTATTTCAAAATATCTGTTGACCCTTATAAAGCAGGCACTCATTGCCACAACTACCAATTTTATCATCATTCTTCTGATATATGTAAATTGAATTCTCCTTATGTTCAGTGCTCTGGAGCACATAAAGGTATAAATTGTGTGTTTAAGAGAGTTGATAAACCTAAGTGCTACAACTGTGGAGGGTTTCACATTGAAAATTATAGGAGGTCCCCTGCATTCACAGTAAGAAAGGACAATCCAAATCTCAAACATTCCTGTGCTATCCAAATCATTGGTCGGACAAACGTTATCCAAAGAAAACCTAAGTCCAGCAGATCTAACCCACCGGCGCCAGCGAGAGGTCCTGGGCCTGCTAAAGAAACCTTAAGTGAGACCCCCTACACCAGCCTCAGCTCAAATTGCTGCTCTTATTCTAATTTCGACAAATCTGCGTGCCATGGGACCACAAGATAACTCTGATAACAATGCTTTAAATAATATTTTACAACACTTTAAATTGTCTGTATATTGTTACATGGAACTCGCATGGTTTTTCATATAAATTTCATGACTTTGTAAATGAATGCAGTCCTGACTTACTTTTCCTACAAGAAACCAAGCTTATCTCAGGGGAAAAAAAATATTAGTATCTGCAACTAGTACAATGCTTATAGGACTGACAGAGTTTTCAGTCGTCAGAGAGTCGCTCATATTGTAAAGCGCTGTATCCCCTATTATCCAATTACAGTACCACAGCTTTTAGCCATTGAAACTACAACTATTAACATCACATCAATTACTTCACTTACATATGCTTTTGTCTCTGTTTATATGTCTCCCAGTTCAAGGCCACAATCTGTGATTTCTGATCAGGAAGTTTTACTTGCAGGCAGTCAACAATCAAAGCATCACAAGCGGAGACTTAAATGCAGGACACTGCTACAATTCTAACACCATAGGACGCATCATATTTGGCTTGGCGCAGACCTCCAGAATACGAATAGCAGCTCTCATTCCAACAGGATATAACACTGTTCCAGTGAAATTATTTGAACGATACATTCGGGGAAGGATATTGATAGCTTAATTAGGAAGTGTACTGATGATACCATTACAGCATATGAAAATTCTTCCGTTAAGGCTCTAAAGCAAAAAAAAAAAAAAAACTATATGATCTCCAGACCACATAAAACTTATCCAGGAAAAGAACGCCGCAAGGCGTAAATGCCAACGTACAGTGCTATCTGAAGACAGAAATGCTCCCAATAGATTTGACTCTGCAATCAGGTTTCTAACTCACAGTCACAACAACACTGGACAAAGTATATCAATTCTCTTACTGATGATAATGCCTCCGTATGCAGTGCCGTGGCACGTCTAACGAAAAGCTACAGCGCTATTCTGCCCCTTAGAGGCCCACCGAGGATCCACTACACAGAAACTGAGATGGCAGAGAACTTATAGCTTCGCATATGAATATCAGTTTCTCGCAACCAACACCCAAAATGATCAGCCAGAAAACAAAGTTTCAGACATATTGCATCAATTCGTGACAAACCCAAACTCGAGCAATATTAGTCCAGTAATCTGTTCGGAAGTTTGCAGCTATATAAAGAATTAAAAAAGCTCAGAATAAGACACAAGATCACAAACAACATGCTTAAGAAGTTTTCCCTGAAGGAAATTTTCTTCCTTGCTAAAATAAATGATTACCTTTATCTCAAAATATGAACATTTTCAATCACCTTAGAAAACAGCGGTAATTATACCGATTCTGAAAGTGAACAAGCCTCTTGTATCACTTACGAGTTATCGTCCGGTACGCCTGCTATCCTTCACTTTCGAAAACAGCGGTAATTGTACCGATCCTGAAAGTAAACAAGCCTCCTGTATCACTTACAAGTTATCATCCGGCACGCCTGCTATCTATATTCTGGAAGATCGTCGAAGCTGTAATTCTAGCAAGAATAAGCTCTGTTATCAAAGAAAAAAATCGTATAATTCCGCATCAGTTAGGTTTTCGCCGCTGCCGTTGCACTAAACATCAGCCCTAATGAGTAGTTCAACACATTGCAGAAGACCTTCAACCGGAAATGTTTATAGCGGATTATATTTCCTGGACATAGCGAAAGCTTTCGGTAGGGTCTGGCTGAACGGTCTCATTTAGAAATTACTCACTCTAGGTTTCCTCGGGGGCATCAAGAAACATCATTAAATCCTGCCTGACAGTTAGAAATTCCGTCGTTCGGATCTCATACACATACTCCTCCCACCGTGTTGTCCTATCACCACTGGAGCCTACACTTTTCATTTTGTATGTGAACTACATTTCACAAAAATCAAACACCACGCGAGCGCTTTATGCTGATGATACTGGTATCCTTCACAAAATGCGTTTCTTCGTTCGTCATTACAAGCATGACGAAACCGCATCCAGCCACATGAGACCTGGCTAGTTAGATGGAAAGTGGAAATCACTGTAGGCAAATGTACAGCTGTTATGATACCTCCTTATTCTATGCTAGGTGTGTCACCTATCTCAGGGCAATCTTCACAAAAATCTCACATGATCTCCACACATACTATATATTATCCAGAAGTTCTGGGTTTGTAAAGCTAAAGTTTTCTCTTTAATTTCCCGGAACGGCGTTTTATCTGTGGACAAGTTACACATTTGCAAACCCATATTGCGTCCCATGCTTAGTTATACCTACTCTGGACATACTGTTGCAAAGTCAACCTTGCTGTGCATAATTGCATGAGACAAATCGCCTGCTGCTGTGATTTGTCAGGAATAATGTAATCCGTGAAGACTTGGGCATAGCACAATTTCGTATTCAATTCATCTCCTCGCACATCTCCATTTGAATCGCAGGAACTCAAACAATAGCATCATTTGTACCTATAATAATGAGTACAATTGCTGTAATTATGTGAAGCGCGCAATGGCAATCTTAATTAATAATTTGTAAATAATTTATTATGTTTCTTGCACCATGCAAATTTTGTAACATTTCTTATTGCTTTGCTATTAATGTGTTGTGAATGTCGCCTAAAATTGTTCCACTTGCTTGTATAACACGTATGTGCTTGGATTTGTACGTGAAGAACTTTCAGCGGTAACCTCATGTCATCAACTTATCACCGACTGTTACATTTTATGCGCGCGACAATGTCCTTATATCTCAAGTAACGCCTTATCATCTGCAATTATTTGAACCGTACAATATTTCGTAATAATCAATCGGTTTCGATGGAGATTAGACCTCGAGCCCTCTAGTACTAACACCACTTCTAGTTGCTAGGAAGTAAAAAGTGGATGGTGTATTTGATTATGGTAAAGCACTGTAGGGCTATCTGCCTAAGGAGAGGGATGCTTTCATGGAGGGCTTTAAGGGAAACTGACTCGTATACATGTTACACATGGGGGAAACCAAGAAAACGCCCATGCAGCCAGCTCGTTCGTGGGATTCGAACCTCGGACCGAACTACCAGTGTTCAGCGACATTACAGCTCAGCTGCTGTGGGCAGTAAAAAAGCAGGAGGAAAACTGACAGTATTGGAGTTTGGACACTATTGGTCTGGTTTAGTTTATTACAATGCACATTAGGGCTATCTGGTTAAAGGGAGGGATGTCTTGGTGAGGGACTTTCTAAAGGGAAACTGGCTCGTATAAACGCGGCCACTATTGGAGTAAAAGATTCAGTCCAGTTGTTCTGGTATTAGGCCGATTTTGTAGTAGTGTTGTTGATGTTTAATATATATATTGTAGGAATAGTATTACTGTTAAATATTATTTTTAATTTGTGATTTTTTATAATCGCTTTTATTTACTATAATGAAGGCAATGTTTATTAACTGGAATAATATTAGATAACAGATGCAATGTTGTAAGTAAATCTAAGTGTTGCTGTGTTAATAAATTGTTGAAGTATTTAGTTATAATTCAAGTTAAGCAGTAAAAGTTTGTGTTTTTCAACCCGTTAATTCACTGGATGCCGTGAAATTCTTTTAATTGCATTCTAGTTATGAAAGAGCGATATACTGTATGATTCTATCTAATGTATCTATGAATTCAATCATGCTAATGCACATAAAAACTTGATGATAAATATGATTTAACTAAATATTGCTGCATTTATTTTCATTAAATTTGCATGTGGTAATATATTTTTAAAATAAGAGGGAAAGAAGAAGTTCGGTATATTTATGTGGATGAAATAGTCTCATTCCTTTTTTTTTCCAATGTCAAAAATCCCTGCTTCAATAACGACATCTAGCGGTAAAATCAATGAATTGGATCCTTTTGCATAGGATTTGATTCTGCGCTGGTTGTGGTCTAACAAGAAGCTGGAAAATACTTTTATTTGTATTTATTATTTTTAATGGCTTTTGTTTACTGTGATGGAGGTAAGTTTCGGATAATTTGAATGGTTTGGAGAGAATGGGAATTTAACTCGTATGAGGGGGATGATTTCTTTAGTTATCAGATCTTTCATATAAAAAAAACTTTAAACTTTATGCTTTCAACTAAATTGGCTAGCAATGTAAAATAAAAGGAAATTCAGATTACATATATCGCATTTTGTACGGGTTGGAAGAGATGGAAATATCGAATAATATTTTAATAAAAAGTTATGTGTTTTGCTTAGTAAACTGCGAGGGCGTGTATAAAGTGACAGTTAATTAACGAAGTATTGCAAGTGTTTAATGTAGCATTTTTGAAGTAGAGAATAGTTTTATGTATTGTCCTAATTTGTTAATTTTTTTGCATCATACTTTAATGAAATAATCAGTATCTCAAGCGTGTTGTTTAAAGAAAAATCATAGCTTGATTTATTTCTCTTGCTTTCAACATTATATGCTAGGCATAGAGATTTTCAGCGTGCTAGTTTTGTATGTATGCTCCGAAAATTTTTTGCGTTGGAAATTATTAATTGTCAGTGTTGAATTTTGTCATTAAAATTAAAAAGCTTTGTAAGAGTCTTGTTTAACAAATATCGTTGTGTAATTTCTCCTCTTTTTTTTTAAATTCTTATTTCTTGTTATTATTTGAATTATAATTGCTTTTATTTTATTAATTTTTGTGTCTAAAATTTGCTTAATAAATATTTTAAAATGATATAAGAAATAATCGAATTTATCGATATCAAAATAGAAACCACCTTTTGGCAATGTAATGCTACAGGTATGCAAGCTCTGGTCTAAGTTGTATAACAGGAAATCGGTGAGCGAGTCATACGTACGTGGCTGCGAGAAGAATTAAGCCTAACTTGCTGCCGTTGACGTTAACTCGTAATCGGCATTGTGCTGTACATAAAATATATATTACACTACATGCTAACAGTTATAATTTTACCTGAGGAATGAAAATTAAGCATTAATTATTTTTGATTAGTGCCCTTGTTTATGAAAACCATATGTAGCTCTATACTCTGTGGAAAAAGGCAATGAAAAGCTGCACATATGCAGTCAAGTAAGTTTGGTATATTTTTACGAGTAAAGAATTTTATGGAAAATTTCCCACTATATTGCGTGTTATTCACCGAAAATGTGATTAACTTTTGTTCTGATTTCTGTGTTTTTGAATATCAGATGTTCGTATGAGGGGGATGATTTCTGTAGTTATCAGATCTTTCATATAAAAAAAATAAGCGGTGAAATTTTTGGGTTCGATTTGTGCTGTTTGAAAACCGCCGATCGCTAAGAAATATAAGTAATATTTACATATATTTTATATATCTTAAATATGCTAAATTTGTTGGATGAGTGTTTATTTAGTGCTTTATGAGATAGTGGTTTTCACCCTCGCATTAAAAAATAAAAATTGGTTAATCATGACGACACATCTCAAAGAAACTTTTTAAAATTTTTTTAACTGTTACTCTGTTATTGATATGCATATTTTTTGCCAACACTGAGATTTTATGCATGATGTTTAAGCAACTTTACAGTTGTGCTATGAGTGTGTGAAAATTTTACTATTATTAATCTTTATTTATGAAATTAATGTGTTAATTTATGAGAAAGCAGGAAATATATTTTTGAAATGCATTATGTCATTAATTTAATCAAGCTGTAATTGAGTATGTTGTTGATGAGTGATCACATTGTAAAATATTATAATTAATCACATTTAGGTGAAACTCTGTGTTTGTTTCAGTTTAAAATTTTTTTTTGAAAAAGTTGATGTGTGGTATCAAAATGAATTCTCTGAATGATTATTTAATATGTGCATTTACCAATTTGTGTTCACAGTTCTTTTAAATAATAAAGTTAAACAAGTACTTTTTTTTTTCATCGCTAATATAATGTTAGTGACTTAAGAACATGAGCAATATGTGTATTTAAATGCTATTATATTGAGTCTCTTAAAACCTTTTTTTTTTTTTTAAATAAAAATAGTGTATTTAATGACTTATTATTACCTAGCCATGAACAAACACCTATCTTGTGTTCAAATAACATCTGATGAAATTAAAATGTTGGTAGAAGGCGAAGCAATTATGTTGCTGTCATTCATGCCAGGAAGAAAAAGCCGTTTTGAACGTAAACATGTTTTTTTTTAAACCACATATTCCTTTTGTTACTGCTGTATGAACTCGTAGTACCAAGAGTAAATATCTATTCATGAATGAAAGTTTGTGTGAAACAAATCAGCAGTGATGGATTGGCATAATTACCTGATAAAAGGACAGGCGAATTTCTTATCTTGTCCTTATAGCAAAATTGGACACAAATTGTGAAAACTGATGAAAGCTTATTGACAGAAATTTAAATTAACGTAGTCCATAGTTTTCTCTTACAGTGGGTTTTTTGTGAAATGTACCATTAATTTTTAATCATTGGGTTGGTGTTTAGCATCAGTATTAAGATTGGACATCAGTAATATAATTAAAGTAATATGCCGAACAACAGTTAGGAATTTAAACAGTAATCTAGTTTACTTCGCATTTGCCAAAATTTTGGCACATGTTTCTCAAAGTATTAAAAGGTCTTTTTTCTTTCTTTTCCTATTTTTAGTATTTTTCTGTTAACAAGTTACCACTTTGCACCAAACATAAATATTGGTGTAATGTAACTTGATGGGAGCAATTGTAGTGATACATAAAGCTTCATGAAATAAATAACTAGGTTAATCTTTATTCTACAGTGGTATCACTTGGCAAATTGTTTCTTTTTTGATGCCAAGATTGGTGCCACGAAGGATCGGCACCAAATTTCAACATGGTGGCTGATCCTTCCACCTCCTACAGAAAATCAAAGTTGCATAAACTCGGTGTCCATGTACACATCGACCTATTTTAACTTTAAAAGAAATCAGAGAATTACACACACTAGGCATTACGCACTAATTTAACTTTTTCCATGTACACATTGTTTTATTTTCACTAAAAGAAAATCAGAAAACTAAAACAAAGTTAAAACTATCATGTTAACCAGAAAAAATTCACCGCTGTCTTAACACGCAAACACAGAGCAATAAGTAACCAAAAATACATATTTTCTAACATAAAAACATTAAACAACAAATCTTTTACAAAAATTAACACACAGACACCAATAAATAAACCTTCCACCAGCATCTCGCCCGCGTAAATAATTCAATTAAATATCTGGTCATTTGTCTCATCCGTTGTTAATGGTGGATAAATACACATAATAGCATCCAAGGAAGCCATACATATGTTTTTTTTTTTTTTTCCATGCTCCTTCTTGCACCACACATATTCGGCCAAATAATAGTACAATCTGTCCTTCGTTTTCCTCCTGGCTAAACCATGTTAATTGCATTCCACGTTCCTTCTATTTTATATACAGTCTATCATCAGAAAAGCTCTCGCCAGTTAGTCTGCAGCTGTCTGTTGCCGTAGACACGAATCTTTACCTATTTTTCGTAGGGGTGTCTTGACGACGAATGATAAACTCTTTTCCCCTCAGCCAACAGTCATCAAAAACAAAATAACAATAAAGCAACCTTTGGTTCTGGCGGGAGATCTTCTCGTAGACAGACATTACTCTTTCCAGTCAGAAATTATAGTCATATCTGGAATAATATAGTTTATAAAAATAAACAAACTTTCAGACAACCTTTCAGGCATCACTTTCGTAAAACATTACGCATGTGCACTAAAACACAGCAACTGAAAATCTCCGGTTCATACGAAAGGATTACTATTATAAAAAATAGTCAAAACTGAACTTATCACAACACATTTGGCAATATTCACACAGTTTTCCCCAACGCTAGTTTCGCTATCATTATCAGCATTAGAGTTACCAAAAAACCTATTTCACGCAGTGGGCTTCCAGATTTCACAAACAACCAATATCACTTGACTATTTTTCAGACAGAAAACAAACGGAAACGTACAGTAAATATCAACCAAATAACTATTTTATATAAAATGACTATAATATATGTTATGTGTGCAATACCGAGGTTGTGCATGATGCGGAATTTGTGCAATTCTCTGATATTTTTATTTTTAAGAAAAGCAGAAAATCAATGTTGCAGATAAACATTATATATTGTCATTGCACAGTGTTTATAATACCATGTAAATGGGCTGCCACATTTGGCAACTGCTATCCTCTTAACAAAAAGTATTTTGTTTTTTAAATTGATAACTAAATCATGTATACCGTCTTTATCTTAGTAATGAGTCTAGCCTATATGGTATTTAGTAGCAAAGGCTGACTGCACATGCCATAGAGGGCCCAGGTCTAAATTGTTAACATGTAGACACTTTTGACTGTAATGCCTGTCTAGAATGCAGGCTCTAAAAATCTGTTAAATCAAGAAGTACTTTGAGAATGTTATTAAAGGTAGATGAGTGTAAGATCCTCTGATTCTGTATCCTGTAGTGCTGCTGGTCAAAACTGAGGGATAGCTCAGATAGATTGCTTTCTTGTATACTTACTAAGTATTAATCCAGTCTTAGCTCTAATGTTAAGGCCTCACAAATAGCCAATTTGGCAGAGTTGTAAAACATTGGTATTTAATTGTTCATTCAAATATCGCAAAGCACACAAGGGATGTCTGCAAACAGAGGTGACTGTGAAGGAAAACTGGTTGATAGTCACATTATGTATGGAAAAAACCATGAAAACTTCATAGAGCTATCTCACTGGAATTGAAATTTGTTTCTTTTTGGATGCTAGTAGCCTGCACTGGTATTTTCTCATAGCTTGATTTTTTTTTTCGGCATATTGTGTACAAAATGTTTCTCTGCTTTCTTTCCTGTGTGCATAAATGAAAGCCAGTTTCTTGCAGTAAATTCCATATGAATCTGTTTCCTTCTTTATATAACGTTTGAGTAGTTTTACTATAATTTACCAATCTAAGTAACAAATTTAGTATTCGTAAAATAATCTTAAACTTTTCAGCTGTGTAATTTAATGTATATGATAAGTAAAATACTAAAGTAATAAAATTATTTACAAGAGAAAACATTGTCATGACAGCATATTGTTATATATATATTTATCTTTTGCTTTTACTTAATATTTGGAAATAAATTTTACCAAAAATTTAACTACATAGTAGATTAGTTTTTGATTGCTATTCAATCACAGTTTTTGATACTTTATAGCTCATATCAGCCTGGACTGTAATTTTTTAAATTATGAAGTATTTGGGTCAGTGCTGATCTAGGAAGTGTTTTTCAGTTTTATAAAATGTTTTTAATTTTTATTTTTATGCCAGAACATTCTGCTATAAAATTTGGCTGATTTAGCAGATATTCATGATAGTTGGAATAGTAATTTTATAATACAAAAATAACAAGAAACTCAATATATAAAAAGTAAAGCAAAATAGTAATTTTATGAAAATATAATGTGAAATTTTAAGATATAAAAAGTACAGAATTTTTTATTAAAATTTTAAAACATTCTCCAGTTATTTTGCCTTGGGCATAGGCAATTTTAATTATAAAGCTATAATTAAATAAATAGCTTTTTTTTATTTAACCATTTATTTATGTATTTTTGTATTTTTAGGTCACCCAGATTTCGGACAAGCTGGATACCCTCAGGTATTACTGATTTTTTAATGCTCATACATAGTAAGTCTCTACAACTCATGTTTATACAAAACAGGGAACTGTGATGCTAAGGTATGATGTCAGTCTGAGTGTTGATTACTTTTATTGTTGCAGAGCTGACAATCTGATTGATTTGGATTTTTAGTCGATATTATTTAGTTGTGTCTGTAGGTTAACTACGAAGGAGCATAGCACTTTTAGCATAAAGCTAATGAATCCTGTTTTGCTATCATGTTACCTGTTTCACTACCAGCAAAAAGGGAAATAATAAAAATGCAAAAGAATCTAAAACATCAAAACTAATGGAAGATTCAGTCACATGCTCGAAAACAAATTTAGTCCGCAACATGGTTGGAACAAGAGACGAGCATTTGTTGGGTTTATATATATATATATAGCCTGCCTTAACAACTTCCAGTTCCAGATAAAGTATTAAATTTCTTAATATTTAAGCACCTTAGTTATGTTTTTAAAAATATTTTTCTACTAAAACTTTATTCCCCCCCTCCCCGTTTTGATCAGGTTATTTTAAAAATGATAATTTATTCTATTGATGTGAATTTAGAGTATTGTATATTCCAGCGCATAATGCACACTTTAACACACACACACACACACACACAAGAGATTGAAATTTACAGGTGTGTGTTGTATGCCAGATATAAAAACAACAGATTTATTTAAAAGAAATGGCATAGCATATGAACTTAAAAATTTTCATTATGAAAAGTTTATTATATTTGTCTTCCGATATATCTTCAGGCACATCATGAAATTCTGTTTCATCTGTGCTATCACTGTTACTCTCATTCATAAATAAAAATCATCTTCCATTTCATCTAGATTATTAGAAGTACTGCATTTTTTAAATGACTTTGGAATTACGTCTGGTTTAATTTCATTCCATTATTTTATTATCCCCTCGTACACTATTTCTAGACTACTAGCATGACTCATTTGACTCCCTTTGTAAAAATTTTTTTATCTTCAAACTTCCACATATTTCACTGTCATTTAAAATTTTCTTTGAATGTTTTATTGACATGCAGATATAAAGGTTGACCTAATGGCGTTAACCTGCGTGGAAGAACAGTCATGTCTGTATTTAACTCTTTCAACAGTTTCTTCGTATTATCCATTGGATGGGATTTAAATATATCCCGAACTAAAAGACTTCTGGATTCTTTAAGGTAACAGATCACATTTGCCAAACATTTCTTATCCTTTCTTTCTTCTTCTTCTGTTTTAATCCATTCACATTGCTCATGAACGTGAATGAAAACACCATTTAAGAAAACACATTTTGACACCATCTTTTTTTCAAAAAAATAACCATGGGTTTTAATTTTTGTACCATCAGCGAAGTAGAAAATCATGACAGTGAGATGAGATTTTTTGTGACCTGTTGTTTTACGTAAACCGTTTCTGTGCCTTTCACATCAGTCGCACATATATTGTTCCCCTTATCGCTTCCCAATTCAGTATACATTTGTTTGAAAATCCTGGGAAAAAGTATCAAATGAATGACTTAAAAAAATATGAGCCTTTCCTAAGTATCTTTCATGTTTTCCCATAAAGAAAAGAGTGCGTATTACACAGTGAATATTTCTAACAACTAAAAATTATAGTTTGAAATTGTAGGTGTGCTGCATTATACGGCAGAATATATGGTAATTATTTTCAGCCATTAATTTTTTTTTTCTCTTTGCAGCAGTATGGTTTTCCTCAGGGACTACCAACAGTACCAAGCAATTCTGCTCATGACATGAGCAAACAAGTTCCAGCAGGCCAGCCAGGAATGTATCCTAACTCTGGTGGTATTCCAACTGCATCTCAGCAACACCACCAGCCTGGCATGGGAGCACCTGCACCATCTCCACAACCTCCTCCTATGGTACAGCCGGGTCAGCAAATAAATAGAGGGCATAATATGTCAATGAGTGTAAGTGTGCATTAAAAATCATCAAATATAATAAAAAGAATTATCATATTTACCTGTTTGCAGGCTTGTTCCTTTTTTTGGGGAAAAGGAGGGAAGCTTAAAAAAATTGTTCCTCAGAATCAGTACTATTAATATATATGTCATGATTAATTTTTGTTTTCAATTTCTTGGCTTGCAATGAATGTCAGCTTATGGTCAAAGGAATATGGTAATTTGTAATGCATTTTGTCACATAGCTTTGACTTTTTCAAACACAGTTTAACTTAGATTATATGCTGATCGCAAACCATCGTGGCAAGTAAGAGAATACAGATAATATCACATACATGTAGTTGTTAACAAAGATGCATTTTTTATGTAGTACATTGTAGAGTGTGATTAAATTTATAATATTATTACATTATTATTATGCATTTTAGCTAAAGCAGTGTAAGTTTAACATGACCCATTTGCACCGCTTTAGCTGTTAAATTTTGTTGTGCATATAGAAAATTTTGTATTGAAATTTTTATAGTTACTGTTCTGCTATCAGAACCAGATTCAGAAATATATGAATGTATGTGTGTGTTAATGTACATATGTGCATATATGTTTATATGTATACATATACATACACTCGTGCTAGTATATGCATGCATACAAGAACACATAAATTTCTGGATCTGATCCTGATAACAGAACAGTGCCATTTTTCCCTTTGATAATTTTCTTTTGTAATACAATATGGTATTCCTTAAAACAGTTATTCAGTCTTAATCATAGTCATTATATTATATAATCAGGTCTACTTTTAAGTTATCAGATTTTTGATTTAATTAACATTTGCCTTATAAAGTTTGGTCTAATTTTTTTTTGGGGGGGGGGAAACTGAAGGTGTTGAATATTCACTATAAATATGAAACATATGTTTATATGTAGCAAACATTCATTTATTATTTTTGTAATTTCTTTGATATAGTACATGCAATTAATTCATGTATTAAATCTAAAAAATTAAATATTTATCAAATTATAAAATGTTACCCAGGCAGTTGAGTTTTGGGTTCCCGTGGGAAACCACATAGTGCTGAATTTTTGCTAATTTGATTAAATGGGATCTGTTCAGTATCAAGTGAATTCTAAAACAATCTTGCTGTAACTAACATTTTTAACCATTTATGTCTGAAGAGTTTCATGTTTTTATTATATTTAAAAAAAAAATTATGTTTTCTTCCGCTTTATCACGCTGCGTGTGTTAATTTCAATATCTGAGTTGACAATTTGCTTTTCCAAACCGAATAATTGATTTTAGTGTGGTAAAAAGAATATTGCTGATGGTATTATAATTAAAGATAGCCTTCTCATAAAGTTTTCCAAAGCGATAATGCATTAGAGCATGTTACTTCAGTTAGGGACTTCAAGGCTAGTTTGTCCCTTTCTTACTTTTGTCATAATCATGGTGGTATATGCCACTAAAGATATCCATAGTTGTAAAGTTAGTTGTTAGTAAAGTTCCTTAGTTGTTTTTTCTTACTCCCCCTCCATCTATATGCTTTTAATTATACATTAAATAGGGTTACTTACATTCAGGAATTGTGTATAATTAGAGCCTCAGCAGTTCGTCCATAGCTGCTATACCTATGCAAAAGCATATATGGAGCATTTATTTAATTTTATTGCTGGAAATCAAACCTAGAATAAACTATGAATGTTTGGTTCTCACTCTTCTGTTGAAATGAAAATCGAACTTTTATATAATTTTAATATACTCCTCTTGCTGTAATAGGTAAAATATATCTACTATTTCTATAGGTAACAGGTAAAAGATATCTGACATTTCTATGCTTTTATCTCTATTATTTTCCATAAAAATGTTTCAGACGTGATTAAGGAAGTCCATTAAAATTACTTGCACCAGTTTGAACATTATATTGCATTATTATTACTTTTTTTTAAAGTAAGGATGTGTTGCATTGCATTTTTGTATCCTTTTTCCAAATATTAATTATCGTAAATTAATTATTAATTTAATGCAGAACTTATTCATGCTGATGGTAATTTTGCTTGAACCCAGTACTTTTTAGAACTTATGCAGAGTATAATTGAAAGAAACGAATGTTAAAGTATTAAAAATAGAAGCAGCAAAAAATTATGCTATACTTTCTAATTATGAAAGGTTTAATTTTTACGGTTTAGACATTCAGTAGTTGCACAAAATTAATAGAATTACCAATAAGCAGTCAGAAGAAAATAAACTAATAATTTGAAAGGATAATATTTAATGCAAATTTCATATAGTGTGTTTTTAAAAGTGAATATATAATTAAAAACCTTTTTTACACTTTTTTTAAATTTTGAATAAATATTTTAATTTAATAAAATACTGTAATTATGTTTCAGAATTATTATGCTCGAACTAGTGCTCCAAGAACTATGCCTAGCATGGCTAGGAATCCTTTAACAAATGTTGTGAACCAGACTGCTCAACAGCCATCTTCACAATATAGTCAACCAGTACACATGGTTCCATCACATGCTTCGTTTAATCAGATGCCTGCTGTACTTTTAAATCATCATTTGGCACACATGGTAAGTTCTGCTTGAGGCTGCTCTTTCTAAATAATTTGGAAGTTCTGCTTTCACATACAAAATATTAAGAATATTTTTAAGCATTTTGTATTTATGAATGGAGAAAGGAGTAAATGTAAATAAATGTTTGGACCCCAGAATTACATGCCTAAATAAGAGCAATAATTAAAAAAAATCATTCGGTTTAAAATTCAAATAGTGGTTGGAAGAAACTGGATAATTTATTTTGATTAAGTATTCAATTTAATACTGTAAGGCAGCTGAATTTTGAATTATTAATGAGACCTTTGTAGAAAAATAACTAAGCATTTAAAGCAATAATAAGGGTACTTATGGTACTCAAAAAGTCCTTAGGTTTTTTGGGAGGGATTTTTTTGGTCCTTAAAAGTCCTTAATTTTGACCAAACCCAACAAAAGTTCCTTAATTTTACTCATCTGACATTTCTGTCTGATTTTTTGTAACTGCCATTTTGAGTGTGAATTAACTTTTTAGAAGAATACTTTTGGTGATGCATTGGGAAATATGTGCTTGATGGGTTAATTTTTGAATTCTTTCCCTGCTACAAAGCCCTGCTTCGATTAAAACGTAAAAATTTCGATTATCACCCTCCAGAATAAAGAATTTGTAAAATATAACATCGAAAACAACTTTCCTCTTTTTGAGATATGAATTCTTTTATTGCTTGGCACCAAATTTGGGAATTCAATATTTTGGTGATTTCAAAATCAGTTATGTCAAAGTCAGTTAAATCAAAGTCCGAGATCCAGAGTTGTCGGGACTTCGGCGATTCTGGATTTGGGATTTTTTTGGATATTAGATCATAAATTTAACTTTAGTTAGATGGCATGCAGAAATTAAACAATAAAAAATATGAAATCTTAATTTATAAAATAAAGAGCATTTATGATCTAGAGAGTATTAAAATTTACAAAAAAAAGCTTAATATTTATTTGTTTACTTTATTAAACATTCCTTTGAATGTAAGTTGTTTCAGTTGCTTTATTTTTTGTGCTAATACTTTCTCTTCAATTCTGTAGACAGACATAATTTCTCGTTCAGTTACAAAGTTCCACTGTTCAACTCCTGTAGTTGCTGTGTCGAGAATTCCCACTAACTTGTCAGTCGAAATTTTTTTGTTTTCAATAACCTCTCTGTCACTTTCTTCATTATCGGTAGCGGTATTTTTTGGATCTAGAACCATACTATGGATTTTACCGTCCGTTAATTGATTGATGATTGGAGTATTGTCATTCGCATTGAAAAACTTCTGTTATATCATCTTCATTTATTACCGCTTCATTCATAGGCTGAATGACGGACATACAATCTGAAGCACAGAATAGTACAAATACATTATCTTTCACTAAAATTTTAAGTGAAGTATGAGCCGAACAGTTGTCTACAATCAGGCCTCTTTTTGAGTCATCAGATAAACCAACAAGAACTCGTATGTTGCCGAGCCTCAGATATAAAATAAATAGTTTTCAAATCAATCGTTTGTTAACGCTTGTGTCATCCATGCTTTTGTATTTGCAGGACATATAAGAGGGAAAATCGTTACTCCTTTAAATGCACGAGGTAGTGTATTTTTTCCGATTACAAAACGTTTACATTTTCATGTTGCCGCAGCACTTGCATATGCTGAAATTGTTAGTCTCACTTTGGAACCTTTGACAACAGTTGGAGTCTTTTCTGTAGAGATTGCCAAGGTATTTCGCGGTACATATTTCCAGAAAAGACCTGTTTCATCAGTGTTGTAAATTTGTTCTGGAGATAATTTTTCACTAGTAATGAGTTGAGTTCATCTGCAAATAGTTCAACAGCTTCAGTATCAATGAAAGCTTTTTCACCTGAAATTTTTAATTGCCTTATACCATGGCGATTTTTAAAATTGGTTAACCAAACTGTTGAATATCTGCACTCAGTTTTTAAGTTTACTTCTTCATGAAATATTTTGGCTTGAGCCATTAGCATTGGACCCATCAATGGCGTGTTCTCGCTGCGACGCTGTCTGATCCCTTCAATCATCACTTTGTCATGATCGTTACTTTTATCATAATGATCAATTTTTCTGCTATTCATTGCGAGTGAAGTGTCGGAATTCACAAAAAATTTTAAAAAATCCTTTTTCTTTTTTTCTCATGTCATATACAGTTGACTTTCCAGTGCCATACTTCCTCTATAATTTTGAGACGGATATGTCTTTATCCATTTTTGCAGCAATTCCACTTTTTGTTTAATGGACATCGAAACACCCTTTCGCTTTGTAGGTCCTTTGGCAGCTCCAGAACTAGAAAGTTCTTTCGACATATTCGAAAGTTCAAGCTTTAATTTTTATAAAATTGCTGTAATAATAACAGTCCGCAAAAAATAATAAGCTGGATTAAAATAGAAGATTAAGGAGGAGTGCAGTCTGCTACATTAACTGAAATCGCGTAGAATCAATAGAGATAACTTTAACTTAGCGTAATAGTGTCCGCTGTACATTATTGGCTATATATCGTAAGATTGGCGACGAAAGACAAGTTGTTCGCTAAATTTAGTCTTGCTTCTATCGCACACTGAATTAAGCCTGAATTGTATTAGTTATTTATTATACTTACGCCTATTTCTTGCACATGCTTAAGGCTAATCTGAGTTCTGAATAAATAAACTTTTACATGTACCTAAGGCTTATCTAAGGCCGGTGCTATGTACCGCCTGATGCAGTCTCTGCTGGACCTAAATTCTGCTACAGAGAGCCTTACTAAATTTTCCTATTTTTTCATCCTTTAATTTTGTCGCTTGGAGCTTCTTCAAATTCCAAAAATTTTGTCTTCCCTAAATTCTGCCGTCCGGTACTAGTAAGATGCCAATTCTGGTTCTATGTGAATAACATATCAGTTATTCTTACTTCAAATAGCACTAATCCATGTAATTTTTTGGGCTATGAGTTTCATTAACAAAATCTATTTTTTGCATATGAAAAGAAATTTTTGTTAAATTTTTTCTTGTCAGCATTTCTAAGCGCATTTAACTTAAATGTAATCATCTCCAAGCATAATGTTAGCATAAAAGGTTGTCATACTCTTGTTATTCAATTACTAGTATATTGTTACAAATTTAACATTTATTTGGCTATTTATTTAGAATTGTAATTAGATTTGCTTCATGTTGCCTTAGCAACGCAGACGATTTTTGAAGAGAAAGCTACGTCGAAAAAGAAATAACAATAAAAAAAAATCTGAAAGATTTCAGATTTTAAATTACGTCCAAAGGCGCGTTTTTTAACGTTTCGTGTGCTACCTTTTTTTTATTAAATATCATGTACTACGTACTCAAACCATGAAATTCAGTTCAAAATCAATATCACAAAATCATTTTAAAATGAACATATCTTTAGAATTTCCGTAAGTCTCGTGCGCTGGAGATAAAAATGTTTTTTTTCCGTACAGTGTTGCCATTGCTCGCTTTGAAATCATTTAGTTTGTTAATCAGAAATTCGTTGAAATGTTACAAAACATAAAATCGATAATAAAGCAAATTTCAAATTCAAAATTAGGGCTTCCAGATGCCCATATTCGCAGTAGGATTACGTCATTCAAAATTCGATGGCTCTAGGTTTTATCACAATGCGAGAAACATGCATACATTTATG
>KK113260.1:73831-100695 GCA_000611955.2 Stegodyphus mimosarum | reverse complement strand
AACTTTATTCATCATTCGTCTGGCGCATAATAATCTTCAAGGTTTTGTGCCATTAAAAATACCCACCAACCAACCAACTAAAACTTTAACGAATTTTTCATTAACAAACTCATGAGATTTCAAAGCCAGCAATACCAACGTTGTACAGAAAAACATTTTTCTCTCCAGCGCGTGAGAGTGTGTACCGAAATTCTAAAGATATGCTCAATTTAAAATTATTTTGCGATATTGCTGTTGAACTGAATTTTATGGTTTAAGTGTGAAGAACATGGTATTTAATAAATAAAGGTAACACACAAAATGTTAAATAAACACCCCTTTGGACATAATTAAAATCTGAAACCTTTCAGATTTTTTTTTTTTTAATGCTTCCTTTTTGTCACATACTTGCTCAGTCTAGTGAAAAAAAAATTAAAAAAAAAAAAAAAAAAAGCAATGGATCCATTACCAAAATAAACATTAAGATACCCAAACAAAGGTTTCTGTCTAAAGTTGCAAATACATTTGTGACTTTCTGGATAAGGTAACAAAATTTCTTGACCTAACTTACAAATCTGAGGTTACTTAATATACAAATCTAATTGTATGTTAAAGTGTCAAAAGAAATAAAGCAATAAAAATAAACGTCATCACCAGCTGTGTCTGCAGTGGGCCAAGAAACAACAGAATTGGACATTAGAAGAATGGAAGAAAGTTGCATGGTCTGCCAAATCACATTTTCTGGTCCATCACATCAATGGGCATGTGCCAATATGCCAATTTCCAAACAAAACCCTGGCTCCCGAATGCATAGTTGGACAGAGACAAGCCAGTGGCAGGGGTATTATGTTGTGCACAATGTTTTCATGGAGTACATTAGGACCCATAATCTCCATATCATAATGTCTGTGCACTGCATGAACATCATTGCAGATCAGGTTCACCCATTCATGACAACAGTATTTTCAGTGAGGGATGGTGTTTACCAACAGGATAATGCACTATGTTATAAGGGTCAATCATCACGGAGTGGTTCAAGGAAAATTTCAGTGACTTTCAAGTCATGTCTTGGCTTCCAAATTCACCTGACATTAATCCAATAGAGCATTTGTGGTCCCACCTAGAAAACAAAATTCGTGGTGCCATGATACCCCCTCGCAATTCACAGCAATTGCAAAACCAGTCAGTAAGCATTTGGTACTAGATACCTTCGATTACATAACAGCACCTTGTGAAATCAATCCATGCTGGGTACTGGCAGTTTTGAGGGCTAAAGGTGGTTCTAGATGTTACTGACAGGGTGGTCATAATGTAAAGGCTCTTCAGTGTAATCCTTTCGCTAGACCATTTTACAAAAGGTTGTAACAAATATGCCCTGCAGAAGCAATACTTTTTGACCTACATGAAATCCACTTACTAAAAACAATAAACACTTCTTCAAAATGTTCATAAAAGGTTAGACTGAAGTACTTAAACAGTTGTTTGTATTTAAGAATAACTGAATAAGACATATTATGAACATAATTTTCCTCAGTAATTTGGAGCTGCATTTTCAGTCAGTTGTATTACCCATGTTTTAAAGATTCAACATACTCTAGACAAGGTACTTGCATATTAGTACAACCATCATGGCACAATCTGGCTATTTTCTACAGAAATCCCCCCCCCCAATGTCATTAGAAGTATAAGAATGATTTATGTTTTAATTAGGTATTTGTCCTGAAAAATCTATCAGTAAACTACTTGCAAAGGGATTTTTCGTTCCTTTATTTACATGGAAATTTCCTGATAATAATGTATGAGCGAGACACCACAACACATTCAAAAGAGCTTTTCTTTGGTTTTATGTAAGCCTTACTTTCAGTAAGCCGAGTTATGTTTTGTAATGATGTTATAAGTTAATTGCAATTTCTCTGTTTTTCTCTTGCATGTTTTTGGACAGGATGAGGAGAACTAATGTTTAGAATCTGCCTCCTATAAAACAATAAGAAGCACAGCATTTTCAAAGCTACACAACTAGTTATATCACATACTTAAATCATCGAAAGACTGTGGAGTTCATTAAAATGGCATGATAGAAGATATACAGAACAGCATCACTTAGATTTATATTTATGTGGCATTGAATTCGAAAAGAATGTTTTAGTTTAATTATTCTTCAGTTAAACATGAAATCATCACACATCTATAAGAACTTTAATATGGTTTTATAGCCGAAAACATCGCGGAGAAAACAATGCAAGGTGAAAATGTCGCAGTTAAAAACATCATGGGAGTAAAGAAAGCAAAGAGAAAACATCGTGGTAGAAAATAAAGTGGTTCAAAAACTTCACAGTTTAAAAAAATTGTCTTCGAAAATATCATAGTAAAAAATAAAGTCCCTACAAATCATCGCATGATGATGATAACATTGCACACATGCGTTTTTCAAATCCCATACTGATATATTATGTAACTGGCTTTCATCATAACTAACGAATAGACATCAGACATCCAAAAAATTGATTGCACACTACACATGTTTATGACACTTTAAGAATAACAGGGGGAAAAAATATAATTAAAAATATCAGATTAACAAACGTGAAAGAAAATAATCTGATAATTAAC
The DNA here is from genome assembly GCA_000611955.2 of Stegodyphus mimosarum. Lineage (NCBI taxonomy): Eukaryota > Metazoa > Arthropoda > Arachnida > Araneae > Eresidae > Stegodyphus > Stegodyphus mimosarum. The sequence continues at coordinate 98,106 of KK113260.1, read as the reverse complement.
TAAGCAATTTTTTAGAGGTAATCTCATGTAGTTACGTATGAGATTACCTCTAAAAACAGCCTTCCTTTTTCTAAGCATTTTTAGACTGCATTCTTCATAAAAAAATTATCAGTAAAACTTTATAAAAAAGGATAATTTATTATTGACCCTTGTTAATTAACTATGTAAATTTAAAATTCTATTAAGTTTTATAAGTTGCATTGATTTTCTCCTCATTTTCAATTTTTAAATGCTTAAGTGTACTTCTTAGTTTTTCAGTAAAATATTTATTAGTTAATTCAAAAATATGAAACATAGAATTAAAAGAATCCCTCTTTCCTTCTTGTGCTCCCAAATCTTTATGAAAACAAGCGTTTACAACTTTTAAAACCTGAAAACGCATGTTGCATTGTTATCATCACGCAATGCTTTGTAAGTACTTTATTTTTTACCTCGATATTTTTGACATTGATGTTTTTAAACCCCTTTATTTTCCACCCCGATATTTTGTAGATTTTGTATATTTCTTAGAACTGCGGTGTTTTCAGTTTGCTTTCTTTTCTCCCACAATGTTTTATATACCACGACGTTTTCGCCTTGCATTGTTTTTGCCATAATGTTTTTGGCAGACACCGGTTTTTATGTAACCCTGATCTTCAGTAAGCTGAGTTAGGTTTTGTAACAAAGTTATAGTCAACTGCTTTTTCTTTGTTTTTCTGAAAAAAGAATGAACTTTTCTTCTATGGAAAAGCATGCAGAGTGGAGTATTTTAAAAGTTAGGAACTGGTTATACCAATATCCACACTCAAAACATTAAAATTATGAAGACTGTCCAAATGACGCAATAAAAGACATTGAAGAACTAAGTGACATCACTTATATTCATATTTAAATGAATTTATGTGCCACTGAATTCATAAAGCAGCAATTTAACTTTTTACATGCAACATTCTTAATTTTTATCAGCTTATTATTTAATTGAATAAACAGCAATATACTTCATCAAACTTCAGTTGTAATTGTTGTAGTTTTGGCAAGATCTCTGCCAAATTTTATGGTGAACAGGAAAATATGTAAGTATCCAAAAGTTTCATTGCAATTTCTTCCTTTACAAGGCATAGCCTACATACATGTATTTTAAAATTTAGTTTAAACAAATAAAATATCATTAACTGCCTACAGAAAATACTAGAACTTAAAGTGCAACAGAAAGAACACATACAAAAATATCAATGCAGCTTCTTACAAACTGAGGAACAGTTATATGCATGGTGACAAAATTTGGCAACTTCTACTAAGGTGGCTGTGCTACACGTAAGTACCCTAAATAAATGTTTACATAAAACTCAATATTTTTTTTGCCATGCATATGATCAAAAAATAAATATTAAGATAACAGCTTGCCATTCAAAATTAAATTCAAAGATGAACTGTATTGAATATCTGAAACATATAATAAATCTATCATATGATTAATAAAATGAGTTTATTCAGTTTTAAAGTGCTTAAGATTGCTAAAACTAATACTTTTTTATGATTAAGTGCTCATATATCACTAGCGTTAACTTTCTGCTAATGAACATATAATACCATAATTGTAAACAAATATATGACAACCACTAATTAAAAAAAAAGACACTTACTGTAAAGACATTCTGGATTTCTGAAAGATTAATAAGGCTTGGAAAGCACAACATTTTAGCAATCATTGCTAATGATGTTAAAGGCATTTTCTCATCAGTTTTAAACAAACAGGTTATTGGTTCTTGAGACATGATAATCTAAAATTCAGAAATTAAAAAATAAAATAAGGTCAGGAATTTTAGAGGCAATATTATAAAGATAAAAAGTTATTTTTCCACTTCGCCGGCACAAATCTCACCAGGCAGACTTTACTGGTGACAATACATGGCATACACATAAAAAAATCTTAACAAACATTAGATCTAAGATTTTTTTACTTCAAAGGCAAAAATATTTTAATATAATTTAAAATTTGGTCTAATGAATCTTTCATTTCCCTTCTCCACATAAATTCTGCGAGATAACTTTCCAGATGATGATGTTTCTTATTTCGCCATTCAGCACTACCTCACAGTTTTTCTATTTTTTTGTGTGTGCGTTCTAGTTTCTGGATCAACAAAATTGTATTTATGGTTCACTTTGAAATGTTCAAAACTTTCCTCTTCTAGTTTTTCAGTGCAGTATAATTTAAACGAATTGGAATATATTATAATTCCTTTTTCAATATTTTCCTTAAGTGCTTCTAATACAATGGTCATGGGTCAATTTGGCACAAGGAAATATTCGTTTGTTTCACAACAAACTCCACCAAAGATCCAGTGCTGTGATAGAATTCACCCTACATTGTGTTTTTAACCTTGTGAATATACTGTCGAACACTTCGACGATCATACCAGGTGCTCTTATTTTCCATTGTTGATGTTTAAGCAAAGAATCCACACAAACCTCAAGCATGTAGTTATTCTAGCTCACAACTGTTCCGCGACCAATTTCCAACATCTTTTCACGCTATTTAACTGAATACTTTGCTCCAACCATAAATAAACCTCTCATACTCCAAGAAGTAATTTCAATGGCTCAAACCATGTGCCTTTCCTGATACTTCTTTTACAAGTTGTAAGGTTGCACAGCCATTGAATTTCGTCTCAGAAATACAAATTCATTTCATGATTATTAGCAATTTTAGGCAAAATGCCTTTCGACTGAAAGAATCTGATAGATTCTTCCTCTATTCTGGACAAATCCCAAATTTTCATTGGTTTTTCATCCCTTTTTGATGTAGTAGGGAAAAAAGTAACTGATAAGAAATGGCTGTGACTTGTTTTAAAAATGTAGTGGTAAAAGGTTACCAAAGGGTTATTACATTTATTATTACATTTGCTGCCAGTTGTATCATTTTTGGTGACTTTATTGGCTGCACCAGGGAAATAGAAAAGTACCGATAAAACTAAATCCAGTCTCCCTTTCAGAGGGTAAGGAATCAGATTATTGAACACTAGCAGATTGTTCGAAGTTGTGAGACATATCACAGAAATATTCTACATAAGCATTAGCAAGTATTTCAGAAGAGTACATGAGATAGTCTTCTTATCAGTAAAAGAAAGAAATGGAAGAAGAGTTTGATTAATTATAAATTTTAAATTGCTATTACATAAGTAGCTTCCTTTCAATTGTTACATATTACACAATGATATTATCAGATATAATACAGTAGTTTGACCTATGATAATGAATCTTATCAAACTGATCCACTTCTTTAAATCATTCAACCAAATAACTTGTTTCAAAGATTGATTTTTTTACCATCATACTTATGATTACCATTAATTTAATTATCTCTGTATATTTATTAATATGTTAAAATAATTTATCAATATTCCTCAGCTTATTAAAAATATCTGTGGTCCTAATGTTGTGAGTTACGGATTCATGAAGATCTCTGTAATAATTATTGCAAATGAGTAGAAGATATGAACACTTGATTAAAATGAATGACAGCTTATAAAAAAATGAATAACTCCTAAATAACTGAAGCAGAACAAAAGTAATAAGGCAAATTCTCTATACAATGTCAGGAATATTACAAATCACTGACACCAATCACAGAGTAAATTGTAAAGGAATTTACTGTGTGATACATACTCTGATCTATAGCACAGCTCAATATAATCCCACTCAGCTAACTCTCCAAACTGATTTTCATGGCCTGAATGCAGTCGTATATATAGGACTGCCCAGCACTTCTGGAAGCTCCAAGAAAAATCACTCTTAGAGCTTTAAAATTGTTTTCCCAAAACTTTTAAAACGTCACTAAATTGGCGAGAAATTGCCAAAGCCTATTTCCAGAGTTACTAATAATATCTCAACTTAAGTTGAACTATCTGCACAATTAAAAATATATCTATTTCCACAATTATACTTTTTATAAACGATTCAATTATAAAATCTGCAACACAATATAAAAGTAAAACTTGCAAATACAATACATAGCCCAAATTCGATTAAACACTACATAACATTACAAAAGCATAATGCAGGTAGTGATAAAAATAAAAATTTTAAAAAAAATTACATACCTTTTTTGTTAAAGTTACAGTTTGGAACCAAAAAACTGACAACCTAGGAATAAAACTATCTTTCAAACATGGCAAATAAAATTTCATTTGGTCTGGACAAGCCTTTAGAACGGATACAATCAGATCAGATATTAATGGATTCGAATATGGCTTTACAAATGACTTCAGAATGCTTGTAATAACATTATTTAGATTTCTGAAATGCAATAAAACATACTTTAAATAACATTTTATGCATGTTAAATTGTTCTAAGTAACCAAAGAAATATTTAAAAATTATATATTTTTATCATGGAATAAAAAGTTACTTCACAGTAAAACATCTGCCTACATTTTCTCTAATTAACAGAAATGCATATAAAAGACTAAAATATTAAATATTTTTATTAACATCTTCCCTCCATGCATATAACATATCAAATTTCAAATCAATTTTTAAATTAATTTTTTTTTAAATTTTAAATCTATGCTTCAAGACCAATTTATAGGAATACATAAGACAATATATGTTCTGTAACTAAACTGCATGATTCTTTTAACAAATTAAAAAAACATGGTACTGTTCTGTTATCAGGACCAAATTCAGAAATGTGTGTGTATATATGTACGTATGTATGTATGTATGTACACATATACACATACACATCCATCCATCCATGCATAAACACATACATTTCTCAATCCAGTCCCAGTAACAGAAAAGTACTAAAAACACATATTCTATGCATTTATTTAAGTATGAAATGTTCTGTATAAATACATAAAAATGGCAGTTTCTACTTATCACAAAATTTCCACAATTAGTTTTTTTTTTTTTTTTTTTTTTAAATCTGAAGATGCAAATTATTTGGAATAATTTAAAAAATAATACTTATTATAAGTATCAGCTATTCTCGAATGAAAGTGGTGCAGATGCTCTGTTTTATTATATTTCTTAGTGAAAATCAGTATCATAAATAAGATATTGGAAAATGTGAACGTCTGAAATACAGCAAGAAAATGCTTCTTCAGGTAATAATGAAGTAGAATTATTTAGAAAGCAAATTGAAGCTGATTTTAATTTTTGGCATCTTCAGCACTTGCTTGTTTCCAAAGGTAAACTTTATGGTACTTGTTTCCAAAGGTAAACTTTATGGTAAACTTTAAGGCTATTTTTTTATCAGAGATAACAAATAATTATAATTAAACAAATATACAGAGATACAAAAAGATCTATTCTAATTGCAAATTAACTAATCTTTAAAGCATTTTTATTAGAGCGTTATGAACCGATTAACTGATTTATTTTATTAGAAAGAGTGAAAAATGCAATTCATTGTTTAAGACTTAATTGTTTACACTTCACTTCCCCATGATACTACCCATATGTATTTGCGCAAAGATAATATCAACTAAGCTTCAATTTACTCAAAGGTAATTAGTGAGCATTGTTTACATTAAGAAAGAAACTATGCAAGCAAACAACTCAGCTGGTGTGCTGAGTATCAAATGTTGATATTATATTCCATGTGTTATCAGATTTCATATACCCTAAAATCTCTCATTTCTGCTCACATAGTAAGCTTATCAAACCAACAATTCAAGAAATTATCCAGAATATATAGAAAAAATACCAATCCCTTTTTATGCATCAATTAACGAAATTTGAAGGTTGTATCTATGATTTTCGGAAAGAATTCACATTGAAAGACACCAGATTTACTTTTACTTTTCTGAAAGCTTATAATGCACACCAGTATACCCTCAAAATATTTTTGCAAATTCACCATAATTCTAGAAAGAGAATAAATAACCTTGATGCTATTCAAATAGTACAGCTTCACTGAAGACTTTAAAGAATAATTGCAAAATAATAATTCTACAACCTTCCTCAGAAGTTGAAATGTTATGCAAATATGTTGTTGCTTTTCTTCCAGTTTCTGACGAAGTCAGAAAAGGTCCAAAAGACCATTGACTCTAAGAAAGTCAGGCACAAGGAGGGGATTGGAGTAAATATCCTCCCTAGTGAGGCCCAAGCAGCCTAATATGTACTCAGCACTTGGAGCATGTGGCAAAGACTTTCATGCTCTCCTTGAAAGAAGGGCTCATAATGTGACTGACTGCTGGCAATACATGAGAGCACAGTTTAAGAGCTCTTGTCACACTCAAGGGTTAGAGTCCAACCAAGACTTGCTATCCTGGTACCAGAGATGGGTGGGTGGGGGGCACCAGCCACTCCACCATGATTTATGATGTTTTCAGAGAATATAATTCCAGATAGGTAAGGGTGGAAGAGGAGGAATTTAAAAGACCACAGCTCTCCTTTGCCAGTTTGTCTGCCATTTTATTGCTATAAAGATCCACATGAGCGGGGATCCACTGAAAATAAATGTCATGATGCTGAAAAATTAGTAGTTTTTCTAGGAGAGAGATACTAGTCTTATCACCTATGTAAATCCAATTACTAAGATGTTGCTTCAGCTATCAGATAAGATCCGTTGATCTTCAAAATTCTTCTCTATTAATTCCAGTCCTAAATTGATTGCTATCAGTTTACTTCTAAAACTGAATAGTGAACTGGATTATGTTGACAGGAATGTCATTTTTCCTGAGGAGGTCTCAATATAAATGCCACTACCAGCATAGTCAGCAATTTTGCTGCCATCTGTGAGGACTTTCGTAGCATTTTTGGGGATATTGTCCATTACCTTCAAAGCCAACTGTATAAGGTGGTCAGTAACATAATCTTTTTCTTTTTTAGGAGCAGAAAAGTTACAGTGAAAGTGAACCCCACAGAGGCCTTCCATGGATGTAAACAGTATTGTAATGAATGGGGCTCAACACTGCAAAATAGTACACTCTTGGAATCAAATAGGCCAAAAGGTGTGTTTGTCTTTAGTCTGACTGTTTTTCCATTTATTTAGGTACACTGAAGTTTTATTGCATTGGTTATAACTAGAGAGTTTGTTAAAGTATTTAACAACAGCTAGTCTTCTAGTCTGAAGAGGCTGTAAATCGGCCTCAAAAAGGGCTATTTCTATAGGGCAGATGGGCCTCAACCCAGTAATAATACAGGCAGTACTTAATTGAACTTTTTCTAATTTCTTCAGGTTGGAATCAGAGGCACAACATAAAACTGGAAACCCGAAGTCAAGTATGGGATGAATGAGTGCCAAATAAGTAGTTCTGAGAGTAGTCGCATTAGCTCCTCAGTCCTTACCCATAATGTATTTAAGAATGTTTAGTAACTTTCTAGTTTTCGGAACAATATGTTCAAGATGCTTGTGACATGTGAATTCAGGGTCTAGGATAATCCCCAGATATTTAGGGTGCTTCTTGTAGGTCAGTTCCTGATTATTAAGCCTCAACTTAGGCTGATATTTGTAAATGCGCCTATTTGTAATAAAGAAAGTAACAATTCATTTGGCTGGGTTAAAACACAGTTTCAATTTCGCAGCAAAGTTTGGCAAATCTGCCAGAGAATTATTTAGTTTCAATTCTTTTTCAGTTATTTTATTATTAGATCTCCAGAGAACAATACTGTACAAATATTTCAGTTCTTATATCCAAAGAAGGCACTTTCTCCATACCAGCCATATACACAGTGAAGAGCATAGGGCTAAGAACCAATCTTTGAGGGACACCTTGGCTAAGCTTATAAGAGCTTGAGCTAGTTGCATTAACTTTTACCTTAATATGCCTTTGCTGCAGAAAGTCTGCTATCCATGGTAAAGCATTTCCTAGAAGGTTAAAAGTGTCATGTAGTTTTAAAATCAGTTTGTGCTTCTAAATTCTATTGAAAGCCTTCATGAGGTCCAAAAAGGCAGCCACTGTGTGATGAAGTACGGTTAAGGTTCTGAGCATTATTTCTTATGATTTGGCAGAAATATAAAACTTCATCTATAGAGTTATGGACTCTTCTAAAACCATATTGTTAGCTGGGCATTAATTTGTTATAATCTAGGTAATACTGGACTTGTATTAAAATCACTTTCTTCATAATTTTGCAGACTGTACAAGTCAGAGTTACGGGTCTGAAATCTTCTGATGTACATACCATCCTGCCTGGTTTTTTGATTGGAATAATCAAGGCTCTCTTCCATTCAGATGGTAATCTGCCTTTCCTCCAAGACATATTGATGATGTCGATTAGTCTTTGTTTGCCTCTATGGCCAAGATTTTCAAGTATCTATCCATGAATGCCCTCAGGGTCATGGGATTTTCTCAGATTGATAAAGCCATCACAAGGAGTAGTTCCCAGAACACAAGGAGTAGTTTGGTTAACCCCTTACGTGTCGCGCCCGTGTCTCATACGGGCAACCAATGCGAATAAATTTTGTCGTACCCGAATCTCACACAGGCTCTGCTTTTGCAATAAGAAGTCAAGGGAATACAAATTTTTATCGTGCCCATATCAATTCTATTTACACAGACAGCAGCACAGTACTTGTAAGTTAATTAGATAACAAGTTAATTAGTATCTCGTGGATCTTGTAAGTTAATTAGTATGAAGATTCAGAATATTTTTTCCATTAGAATATATTTTGAAAAGATGCAGTTTTAGAGGACATCACTTTTTCATGTTTAATGTTTGTAAAATGAGTAGTTCAAGTGAACAAGAGGAATCAGGAAGTGATTTAGAAGGCAGCTTTTTTTCAGATGCTTTTGATTCTGAAGTATTGGATTCAGAAGATAGTGACGATCTGTGCAACTTTTACCAGGGTGACAATGGAACCAAATTATGCCAGATGTCCCTGATATTTGACCTCCAGGTTTTCAGTTCAAATTATTGCCTAAAGTTAATATTTCATTTCAAGGCACTGCACACCTTTTACAATATCATGAACATTTTATAAATGATGAAATAATGGATATAATTGTAAAAGAGACTAATCGTTATGCTGAGCAATCAGGTAATGTTGTTGGTAAAAGGAAACTGAAAGGTAAAAGAGTATGGAAGCCTGTATCGGCACATGAAATGCATTTGTTCCTTGCACTTTCAGTTTTACAAGGTATTATAAAAAAACCCGAAGAAAGCATGTATTGGACTAAGAAAGAATCAGTAGAAATGCCTTTTTTCTGTAAGATTATGTCATATAATTGATACTGTGAAATCAAAAAATACTTGCATTTTGTGAACAATGATGCTTATGATCCAAAAAATCACCCTAACTCGAAACTCTACAAAATTTGGCCTATCTGTGAGCATCTGAATAAAGTATATCAAAACACAATTACTCCAGAAAGAGATATTACCATAGATGAAACGCTGATGTTGTACAAAGGATGTTTAGCCTGGCGCCAATACATACCCTTGAAAAAAACAAAATTTGGTATCAAGACATATATGCTAAGCGAATCTAGTTCTGGTTATATTTGGTCATTAATCATATACACTGGGAAAGGTACTTTGTTTCATCCTAAATTTCGATCGCTCTCGGTACCTTCACAAGTTGTTATGACTCTGATAATGCCATTATTGAAATAAGGCTACTGCATCATGTTAGATAATTATTATACTTCACAGAATTATGTGATATCTTTTTGACTTATCAAACAGATGTGGTTGGAACTGTTAGACAAAACAAAAAGGATTTACTTTAGCAATGAAAAATAAAAAATTAAAAACTAACAAAGTTATATCATTTAGACACGGCAAAATCCTCGCTCTCAAATGGAAGGACAAAAAGGGAAGTAACACTGTTATCATCTTTTCATGATTCTGAAACTGTTGAAGTAATAATGCAAAGTAAAAAACTGAAAACAAAACCAAAGGTAATAATTGACTACAATAAAACAATGGGAGGTGTGGATCTTGTAGATCAATATCTTTCTAGTTATCAGGTAGCAAGAAATGGTGGGAAAGAAATATCATAAAAAAATATTCTTTCAATTTTTAGACCAAGCCGTTTTCAACGCTTTCCAAGTTTATAAAAAAGGAGGTGGGAAAATGCCGCATTTAAAATTTAGATTAGATTTAATCAATGAAATAACTGACAAATATCACACTTTTATAAATTTTTCAAGACGAGGTCGTCCATCGAGTGAAGCGCAATCAAATCGTTTATTTGAATGACATTTTTTGGAACCTATACCACCTAAGGAAAAAAAAAAGAAAATCCTTCAAGAAAACGTAAAGTCTGTTCATCAAAGAAGAATGCAAATTAATTAGGAGAGAAACAAGGTATTATTGCAATGTAGGACTGTGTATACCATGTTTAAAACTTTACCATACCCAGAAAAATTATTAAATTTTTTAAAAAAATATTACAGCTGTTATTGATGTTGAATAAAAGCATTACTATTTGGAGACAATAGTGTGCGTTGTTTATACGTTCGTGATTTTTCTTTCTCCAAAATTTACATATAATCTTAAAGGCCTGCATTGAAGCTTTTCTGCCTAGCTTGGGTGTAAGAGGAAAGACAAATATAAAGTAAAATAAGGTAAGTTAATAACAAATTTTACATGTTTAAAAAAACTGTTAAATTTAATGAAATATATAGTTTTTTTATATCAATTTATTTTAAATTTCACAAACATTATAAAAAACATTAATAAAAAATTGATAATTTTTGAATAAATTTTGTCAAAATTTTGCGACGAATAAGGGGTTAAGATTGGCTCTCTGAAATTAGATCTATGACAGCCATGAATGACATTTCTGGCTTTTCTCAAAGTAGATCTATCATCACTTGTAAAATTAAGCCTGTTTGATGACTGATAATGGGCAGCAAGACCACTGGCTGCCGATTTTTCATCTGGGAAAATATGACCATTTTCATCTTTAACAGAGTTACACTGTTTGAACTGGTCCTGTTTTTCATTTATGCTCTTGACCAATCTCCAAAGTTTTGAATTGGATGTCCTAGCATCAAGTTTGCTACACACTTCCTTCCATCTTGAGCTTTTGAGATGGGCATAGGCTGTCTTTATTTCTGTATTGATATTATTAATCTCGGACCTTGAGTTGTGTCCACTCTCGTTGTAAGTCTCAACAAGACGTCTTCTCTTCTTCAGAAGAGGTTTTAGAATAGTAGACTTTGAGTGAAGAAAGGCACAAATTGTTTCATTTTGCTTCTAGTGATGTTTCTCCTAGCACTGTTAAGGATAATTCTTTTGAAGTGTAACCAATCATTATTTAAATCATTAGTCAGCAGTTTCAAGGCCAAGCTGTAATCTATTGAATCTCTAAAAGAGTCTCAATCAGCCTTTTTAAAATTTCACAACTTCTCCTGGAAAAGATACACATGTTGTTTTTTCTTAAATTCTATAAGTATTGGTAGATGATCACTTCCAATGTTATCCAGTACGGTCCAAGAACATTGAGGAAACACATCTGCACTGGTCATCGTAATGTCCAATGCCTCAGAGGTATTATAGATAGAGGAAGAATGGGTGTGGATTTCGTCATTAAGAATCAAAAACTCACTATGCAAATATACATTTTATAAGAAACAACAGATATCCCTTAATTTCTGACATTGCTTTTTGTTACTGTGATGTAAGGTGGTACGTAAATTTCTGCAAATGGCAAGTCTATCTCAAAAACCATTAAGAAAGGGGTGTACAAGCATTGATTAGAAGACATTAGTTGTGGGAAATTTAGTCACCATAGAATATTTCACAGATGAACACTGCACTTTCATACTCTTCTGTTAATTGAAATAATGAATCTGATAATTTGAACAAACAGATTTCACCATAAATGTGAAACAAGCAAGTTGGCCATGCTCTCAGCAAAGCAACAGAAATGTAAAAAATGCTAGACAGTTGTAAGAAAATAGATTTGGGCACCAAGTTGTATGAATATGAAGGCTGTGACAAGAGGATTTGGATGTAGCAGGAGAGAGCCACAAGCCACGTCTCAAACATGTCTCTAAAAAAAAAAAAATTCCCTCAGTAAGCTGATTTCTTGTAGAGATTTTATGCCATAGCCTCTGAAGTCTTGGTCTTTCTTTTGCTGACTTTTTTTATGCAAGTGCCTTAAAAGTCATGTAGTGTACAAAAGTAAACTAGCAATAATAACCTGACTAAAATAAAAAATCAGGAGTAGGGGAAACTTCAAATATACATCAAGAAAGGGAGAGTTTTACCTGCCAGATGTGCCTACACTTGCATCTCGGAAAGCAATACCAAACTTGTGTGAGCAGCACAATGATAACATGAACTTGTGCATACAAGAGTGGACCCTTTCTGCTTCTTCTTCACTAACTTCCTACAGAAAAGAGAAAAAAAATAAAAATCGATTTTAAATATTTAATAATTTTTGAAAGTAAATTTGTACATATATCACTAAAATATAATGTACATATATCATTGTAAACATCATTAAAACAGATGAGCATTTTTAGGGAAAGTAAGCCTAATACATTTAAAACTCACATATGCTACACCTTGAGGATCTTCTCCTAACTTTCTCTTCATACTTTTCTTTTTTTGAATAGGCCCTTTCCAAGTGTACAGACTTAAAACAGGTTTCAAAGAATAATCGTTAAATAATCGAAGTTTACTAGTTTTAGAAATGGATGGATTTTCTACTATCTGCAAATAAAAAATAATATTTAGAAACAAAGAAAATCCCATAAAAACACACATTATCAAACCACACACACACACAAAAAAAAAAAAAAAAATCCCACATTAAAAACAAAAAAAATTTTTCAAGTAAAATATAAATTTAACTTGAGTTAAAAAAAAAAAAAAAAAAATCCCACATTAAAAACAAAAAGAATTTTTCAAGTAAAATATGAACTTAACTTGAGTTTAAAACAATAAATAAATTTAAAGTTTCCAGCTGTATTACAATTATTTAGATAGAAACTCACGTTTTTTATCAAATTTATAAACTAAATAAATTAAACATTCATATCTGCCAATCTTAAACTAAGAAAAATTTGGGAGGAAGGGGGGTTCTCATGCCAAATCATAAGAGTTTCCAGAAGATGTCACTCTGCACTGTGACATGACTTCAAAATTGTCTTAAATTCACTTTATGATGAATGATTAGATTACTGAACTTTTTTGTAATATGATTTTGATGTAAAATGTATTCATTTTTAATTAGGTATTCTAAATTTAATATTTTTTAACTAATTTCACTTTGCAATTTTCTTACATTTTTATACTAAAGCCTTCAAGTAATTGAAAATTAGAAGATTCTGTGATCTACCAAAGGACCTGGAGATACAATTAAAAACTGGGAGAATCAGCAGCTATGAACATCCATTATTAGATTATAAACCACACATACATATTACTGCAGAAATATTCAGATACTTTTAACACAAACATTCCAAGTTCAATAATCATTAAAAAAAAATCAAGAATATCTCAGCTTTATTTTTACCAACCTAAAAGCATAAATAATTGATGGTTTTCTATTAAAACAGTTCTTTTATTTAAATTTACAAGCCTAATAATTTCTCATTTAAATGCTGCATAAAACTCAAGTAGTAGTATCTATAGCTATTCAGGAAGTGCCACAATCACTTATCATTTCTGCCTTATATTGTAAACTATTTTTTTTATTCCTTTTCATAACAAACAGATCTTAAGAAAAATTCTAATTGATTAAATAAAACAGACAAAATAATAAAGAGGAAGTTAGTTAAGACTTCATGATGCCTAAAATGAACGGCATCATCATAAGATGGCTAAAGATTTAAAAGCATAAATACTTGACCATTTTCTATTAAAAAAGTTCTTTTCAGCAATTTACATAAAATAATATTATAACGAAAGTATTCAGAAGATAAATGTTTCAAAAGATTTGCGATAAAATCATACATCAAATAGACAACAGATATACTATAAATGTGCAAAATAAGTATATCTGAAAGGTAATGATGAGAAAAAAAATAAGTAAAGAAACTACTTATTATGTAAAACATTTTTTGTTTATACCTGAAAAAAAAGTTGGGTATTTTTTAAATATTGATAAGCATTAAACAACACCTCAATAATAAAACTAATCTAAAAATACTGGGATCAAAGGACCAGGACAAAACTAATTTAAAATTACTGGGGGGAAGTACAGTGTTTATATGCCAAAATATGCACTCCACAAAAGGGAACTGCACCCTTTAAAGTCATTCCAAAATGTGCATGTATGTATGATTGATTAGTGGCATTGCACTGAAACCATTGGTTTAAACAATACTGGGTCTTTAAAAAAATTCAACAACAATTTGAACAGTTAGATGCATTCTTGAAAATCATCCCATAGAATGCATAGAATGCAGGCAAATGTTGGTTTCACTGCATTGCATTCAATATCAAGATGCTGCATGGATGTAATAATTGTATAAATGTTGTTATTGTACACAACTGGTAGCAAAGGACTCAGGAAGATAGATACACAGTCATAACATGCAGCTATGGAAGATCTGCACAAACAATGGCAAAATGAAGAGTTTATTTGACATATATAAAAACCATTTGATCTGGCATAGTTGTGAACAATCAGCAAGCAATAATCCTTTCCCTGTAGCATCCTGTGGGTATTATTTCCATTAGCAGATGGTCGCATGCCATTACATTACAGGCATGTAAACCATTTTGATTACTATCTCTGACAGCACAGTAGCATCATTATAAACTACAATAATGTCACAAGAGAGCATCACAGAACACCAAAAAAAAAAAAAAAAAAAAAAAAAAATTCATTAGCCATGAGTGTTACTTTGTTTTGGTGTGGATAATCAACTCAACTGCTTGTGAAGCCAATGCAGACAGTATCAAGATCAACATTTTGTTGTCCTGCCACATTCTCACAAATAGATGGGAGTCTTGATTGATGGGACATACAGGTTCCAATTTCATATCATCACAAACACTGCTGGTCCTCATTGTGGGCTCATTGACAACCTGATGGTACAGTGATGAGCTCCTTTAACCACTGGCATTGCCATTTATGAACATCTGCTCTAATTCCCTATTCCAACAAGCTAAAACTCATTCTCATATTCCTGGCATCTCAGCAACACAGTTGCATTGTAGCCATGGACATTTTGTCATCGTCAGCAATTCTCGGACTTGTTCCTGATAGTAAAGTCTGGAATACTATAATCATACTATAATCCATCGTGATTCAACTGCTGTAACAAAATCTGCAAGAACAAATCAAAGTACAATCTGCATGGGATACACTAATACAGGACTAGGTTAGGAATATGACTCCATACTACAATACATAGCAGAAAGTATTAGAAATTCTAATAATGACCCAGTGCTTTATTTGAAATTATGAAGTTTTTGCAAGTTTGCAATAAACATTTGCAACATCACTCATATTTTTTTATCATTTATTACTTTTAGCAACTACCATCTTTCCTCTGCACAACATTTCAATTCAAGAGTACCTTCTGGTGAGCAAACATTTTTTTTTTTTTTTTGATGTTAAGGGTATATTTCACATACATATTTTAACAGATATTTTATCACTAACAAACATTAAAAAACATTCAACAGATTAAAACAATATAAATAAGTCACTAAATTTTATAATCATTCAATGTTATACAATTTCATTTTAATGACAGATACTTTCATTAATGATACTTGCTGATTATCCACAATCTCACTGAGCAGCCACTAAGAAGCATTCATGAGGCAAAAGAATATGTCATCAAAACAGTTATAGGTACCCCAGAACATCCCCAAAACTTAACAGCCCAGGTAAGCATGTAGCACATGTGTGTTTCGGTTGGTGTCCAACGGCAAAATATGTATGGCTGCCAAATTTGGACAATTTTCTTTTTTTTTTTAGTGATAATGCACATTGCAGCAAGCCAGATATGTGCATGCACATAGCAGATGTTCATGTAACACTAATGATGGACATCAGTACTTGCTTTTGTTAAAGTGAGTACACTTTTTTCTCTTCCTCCAGAGACAAAATGAGATACTGCAGTTTCCTGGATGATGAAAAATATTGCATTACTTCAGAAATATGGCATTTTGTCAAACAGTACAGAATGCAAAAATTCACATTCTATGAAGCTGTATTTTGTAAATGACTGAATTTCATGGATTTAAATCTGTGTGCCAATGCCGAATTTGTGCAATTCCCTAATGTTTTAAGCGAAAGCAGATCACTGCATACATGGCAAAACAATAGCAAATTAAAAATTAATGCCAAGTTTCTGCACCTCTACAATGTTTCTTAAGCTAAAAAAGATCAACGTGTACACGGGAAGAACGGTGAATGGAAAAGGTATATGTTTTATTATCAATGTTTCGTGTGTTTTAAACTTTGTCTCTAAATTTAATTGGTTGCTATTTTATGTAATTCTTAGCATGCTGCAATTTTGAAAAAAAGCTGTCATCTTTTGCATTTTAGCTTCGCAAAAGATTAGTCCCCACTAATGGGCAACTTTTCAGGAGGGGAAATGCAAATAATCAGAAAGTACCATGGTTTTCTTGAAAAAGGTGTGTGGTCACAAGGCTGTGGTGATTTATTACCTGCTGCTGTTCAATTCTTTGGTGTTTTAGCAGAGGCTTGCTCTTGGTGACATCTATGGGTCATATCAGAAGTGCGATACGAGAGACTCCATTGGCTTTGAAGGATAGAACCTGGGTCCAAGTCATGAGAGTGAAATACTTTACCTCATTCAAATAATTAAATTCTTTTGAACTTGTGAGGTTAGCTGGCTCCACAGATCACCATACATCCTCTATCAGCCTTGGTAGGCTAATGAGAGGGTATGACATGCTGCTGTGTTTTGAGCCCTGCACTGATATTGTTGATCATAACATTGGTGGGCTGTGTTCAGCTTCATTGATTGAGCATGGCTAGCTGAGCCCACTGAACACTTGTGAAGCAAGATGCCATAGGGGGCAGAAGTAATGTAGTTTGTCAATTTTTCTTAGACTGGTGGGCACAGGAAGCAAGTGTTCCTATCACGTCCGAAAGGGCACCATTGTGGTGTCCACAAGGGTGAATGGGGCAAATCAGAAACATGATGCGAAAGACAACATTGGCTTTGAAGGACAGAACTTCAGTCCAAGTCATGAAAGACTTTTCTTCATCACAACAGAGCTCTTTAGTGATGAATTCAAGTAATTCAACCCTTTTGAATTTCCAAACATTGGCTGCTCCATGAGGCATAAAGCCATAAAGTTGTTCCATTTCTGATATTTTTTATTTCTTTAATTTTATTGAATGACTACTCTTGTATGGAATTCTTAGTGTGTCACCATTCTGAAAATGGCTTCCGCGTGTGCATTAGCTTGACAAAGAACTAGTTGCCAAAGTGTGGAAAGGGAGTATGCATAATCAGAAAATACAGAATTCAATAATACACTAGTTTTTTTTTACCTGTTAGGTGAAGAATTATTTTAACATTTTGTACTTAAGTACAAGCCATGTATTACATTACGTTACACTTATATTTTAATCATAAATTTCAGGAGTCATAAAAATTGCAGAAAAGGGTGAAATACATAAAAGCTACTATCATGGGCAGTGAACAGAAAACTTACATGGTTATGAAATGTAGACAGCACAAGTGTTATCGTTGAAACACGATCAGATACCAAACCAGGTAATACGTCATTCAAGAATCCTATTAAAAAAGTTATTAAAAAATCTAATATAAATATGCTTTAAACAAATGCATTGAAAAAAATCAGTCACAGCAATAATTACCTAAATAAAAAAGTTGTATATTCATGCAGAAAAATTAATCTTCATGAAAGTTTTTTTAAAATAGTATACTTCACAAATTTTCTTTTATGAAGGATTGAAATTTCTTGAAAACTGCTGTTAGTAAAGCTTTGTAGGATTTTCTTAACATGAAATGATTCCCAGCTTTATTGAAAAAAAGTGACAGTAAAATAACTCATATTTCTCATAGTTAAAAAAAATAAAAGAGTATATATTTTTGACATTTTACAACAACTGGCAAGTAAAAATGTAAATTTTTATTCAGCAACCTCAAGTGTTACAAAATGTATTAACTACACAGAACCCAGCTTCTATAATTGATGTATCTTGAAATTAAACAATAACCTAAAAATATAACTGGTGAATTAAATTTCTTTTAAGACTTCCACATTCTCAAAAATTTACAGTTTCAAATCCTTATCTAATAATACTCACACATTTTATACCAAAAATTAATTTTTCTTTTTCTCTCCTATTTTTTCCTGCAGACTGACTGAATAAATATCCATGGCATAATAAATTTAAGACAACTGCATTTACATACATAAGCTGAAATTTATATGAAATTACTCCTAAAAATAGTCCAGCCACCTGACTATCACAAAATATTGAGACTTTTATTTGATGCTAAGTTATTTTGTTATGATCAATAATCTGGATTATTAACTGATGTGAAAAAAAAAATTTATTCTTACATGTTTTCATTACTTAACCAGAGCTTTTTCTGAGTGCTTTATCTTGACTTAGATGATTATAAAATATATTTATTCATTTATGTTTAATGCAGACATATACTCACATGAAAAAAATACTGCTTATAAAATTTAGTTACTAAATGGAACAAAAAATTCTTTACTTTAAAAAGTTTTCAAGACTATAAAACAGGATGAAATAATTTAAGAAAATTTATGCCTTTTAATTACTTTCATAAAATAAAAGGAAAATAGATTAAAAAAATACCTTTAACCTCTATAATCTGACGAATATCATTATTGTCACATGTAGTAATAGCTAAAACAATTAAATTTATAAATGCAGCTCTACAGTCCTCTTCCTCCTGAAAAAAAATTTTTTATAATAAATAAATAAGTGCAAAGAAAATATACAGTCCACAGCATATCATTTAGTAAAGTACATCTGATATCAAGGCTGACAAGTTTCTGCCAAAGTGATTAAAACCATTAGTTGCAGCCACGTGAAATCAGCATAGCAGAAAACTAGCTTTTGCCATAAAAATGGCAATAACGAGCAAAATTTCATTTAATACGTAAAAATTTATTAAAACGCCATTTAGTAATAAAAAATGTATTTTGAAAGTTTGATAATAAAATCTACAGCATTTATTCAAAAGCTACATAGTATCAAATTTGCCATTCAGGTTCAAACTGGCTATACCATGCAGTAGTTTAAAGTAAAACAATTTCGTTGTTGTCTCAAATGTTAAATTCACAATTTGTATTGAAAAAACTAAAAACCGGAGAATAATCTTTTAAACCCAGCAATGCTTCCAGGCAACATAATCATTGTGCACATAAGATTTGTGAAATCTTCATTTGAAGTCGTTTTCTTTAAAGCAGACCACCATGTAGAAGCTCAAACCTCTTGTAAGATTTCATAAAAGAAATATATTTTAGAAAAGGAGCTGATTTTTTGCAAAAAACTATAATATATGGCCCAAATGCAAGTTTATGTCATAAAGTAATATCCTAGCACTTTTTTTCTAATTCATTCAATAATTTAGATTATTACTTTTTGGTTACCAAGAATACTATTTTTTGTCAAACATAATTTTTGGTATGAAATCTAATTAGAGATGGACATGCAAACCTAATGATGGATACAACTTCATGAAAAGAATAGTTATTTTATCAATTCTGGAACAAATATAAACACAAAAATTCACAAATAAGAAAGTATGCAATAATTTCAATTAGCAGCTGTACAATGATTCATTCCTTGTTGGAAGTGACAGAATTCTACCAATGCGAGCTTTTAACAGCAGAAGTAAATAAACTGAACTATCAGAGAAGAAATCCATGAACCTCCGAACTAGCACTTGTTCTCTAACCCTTTCTTTTCACTATGTACTTTTTCACAGCAGTGGATGCATTTCATAGCTCCAGTAGTAATAAAATATGATTCTGTGGTTTTCCAAACAGTCTTTTGATATAGATGATACCTTCATCTTGAAAGAATTTAAATGTACTTTTTTTATATTTGGTACTCACAGAATCACATAATTTGTATTGATTCTTTCTTTACAAAAATCAGCATGTTGCCAAAAAGCAACTGAAAATGTTGAAGCAAAAATTACTGCTTTAATCTTCATTCTTTCTGTTAATACATTATGACATAACATAGCTACTCAAAAGGTGGAGGAAAAAAAAAAAGTTATTACATTTAGTGATTTAATGCACAATCATGACTGGTACCCACAAACTGAATAGTATGTTTAGATCCTGCATACTTTGCAGCTATTTTCAGTTAAGTTCATCTAAATTCTTGCTACAAACTTTGTATATACTGGCTTCATTTCAAGGTAGGAAATCTAGTTTCAAATAGCTAGATTTCCAAAGGTAGCAAAGTTACTACCTAGGTTACCTAGGTACAAAATCAGCCTCATCATCTTGCTCTAGAAAGCAGCAAACATTATCAAGCGAAATTTCACAATAGCTTTCTTACAAACAGATACCATGCATGTAATTCTAGAACATTCCAATCACAAGTTAAATGAATATATGATTTGAAAGAAAATTTAAAATGCAGTTTTCTAACATGAAAATTCAAAATTCTTTTTTTCTTGTGAAAAAAGAATCCCATATTTGTCTTTCTTGAAATGCACAGCTTTATATATATATATATATAACATCAGCAAAAGTTTTATTTTGCTTGAATCTGAAACGTAAGCATACTAGTGAAAGTAAGACACATACAAAATATTTCCTTCCCTTTTTAATTGTGATTTTTGATATATATAACTAACTAGTCTATAAAGACACGCCACTACAAAATACTGTAAAATTACAGTATTAATATCACATTCAATATCAAAATTTACAGATACAGATTTAATATCCAAATTTATTAAATAAATGTGCTGACATTGTATATAAGGTGACATGTCTTTCTTTTTGCCTCATGTGAAGAAATATCTAGACATGTAATATAGCATAATATTCGCTGCAACCCTCCTGGCCGATAATAATCAGCCTCATGGTGAATGCAGCATATCCAGCACAGATTAAAACAAAAATACAGTTAAAAATATCAAACCCAAATTCCCCATACTGTTCTGCTGCCATTTATAGAAGTTCATCAAATCCTTTGCAAATCTAAACTCCTTTCTGCGGCAATAGAATTCCCTTATGTTACCATGTTTTCCCCTAAGATGTTGCAATAATGTACGGTCTTCAACAAAATGTTAGGCACTGCCTTGAGCACTACAAAAACTATAAAGACTATTATTTTACAAATTAAATTTTTTAGGTACACTGGGAAGTGCCTGTGTCCAGTAATTATTTGATTGTAATCAAAATCACAAATCATTCTCATCCTTTTAGAAACTTCAAAGTTCAACAAATAATCTTTCCTTCTTCCAGAAATGTTCCATTTCTCTTTCCAGCCATCAGTCATATTAGAAATACTTTATTTTACCAATAACAATTCGTTTCGGTGCCTGAATATTGAATGCATTCCTGGCATTACCCATAGCAGCCGCTTTGGCCAGCATGTCGCCCCTTTCATTGACATATCTAGAAATATCTGAAGAATTCGTATAGCTGAAATTTGCTAATACGTATATTAAAAAATGCAAAAATTTCAATGTAATTAATAATAAATGTGACACTGTATAAATTTGAATGTCATTATCAGTCACAAAGCAAAATCATCTGATTTTTTTACAGGTGACACTAGAAAATGTGGATGAATGCAAGAATTAAAATCAAGAGATATAGTTAAACAGTAAATATATTTCTTATTGTATAATTAATGAAGGTTTCTAAATTAATGTTTAATTTTTTCAAGAGTGACAACTTTTATTATAGAGCAAACAATTAATCCTTTATAAAAATGTTTTTGTTTCTTCATGAGTGACAACATCTCTGCTTACATATTATAATTTCAAATAGTTGTAACATTATAAATTAGGTGTGAAATAGCAAAAACATTTGGTAACTTTTCACACTTGACATTGTAATATTAATGATAAAGAATCACAATATACATTTAAATAATGATATAAGTACAAATAACAAGATATTGTACTTATATTAGACAGATAAAAAAATATTTTGAAATGATAACTTGCTTTCTTACCGAAAAATTAGTTTTATTCAACAACTGAGTAAAGGTGACATTTGAAAAATCCAGTTTAGAAATTACTCTATGAGCTGCTTGTTTCCCTAAAGCAACCATTGATGACAACAGATGTAAAGCTAGTTTTACTCTGGAAGATTTTTGCTTAGGCTTCAGAAATCCAAACACTGTTTTCATCCCATTAGCAAGAATTTCATTAACAATGGCATTTCCAGCAGCAGAAAAGATATGCAAATCACTTGCAATGCGCATCAAAATATGACAAAAGGTTTTCATCAACAGAGTTGCCTAAATAAAGATATAAATACAAATAAATAAAACTTACTATACTATACAAATGAGATGTCATGAACGTAATGCTTCATAGACAATAATGCTTCATATGACGAGGAAATTACAAAATTGCTGTTATAATATGACTCCATTTCTAGTGAACAATTAAATTTTAAGTATGGAAATTTGAACAATTAAATTTTAAGTATGGAAATTTGAACAATTAAATCTTAAGTACGGAAATTTAAACAAATAAATAAAAATGATGAGTTATAAAGCACTTTGCATTAAAAATTCTATTACCTATGCAAAAAGTAAAAAAAAAAAAAAGGTTTGAATAACAGGGTCAGAAATTTTAATTTCATAGTATGAATAATTCAAATATCTTTTTTTTATAGGTCACTATTTTAGACATTCTAAATGACTGAAGAAAATAATATGTTAATGCATTATATGCAATCAAAACAGTTTGTATAATATTACATAAGCAAATTTAATAAAATGATTTTTATAAAATTTATACATAATTTACTCAAAGATTCAAAATGTTCATTTACAAAATTATTACAAATACACAATGATCAACTATTCAAACATGACCTATTCAAAACTCAAAAATATCAATAAAAAATAACAAAAAGGGGAAACTTCAGTATAAACATATAAAAATTTTGCAAATTGACTAAGACCCATTTTCTTACATTTTGAGAATCTGAATCTGGTAAATGTTTCACCAAATGCACAATTTCTTGGCAATTTCCAGACAGTTGCAAATATTCCTTAACAACATCATAGTCTGTATCTTTTGCATTAAAATTTTCAGCCAGTTGAACAAAGTTAGATAATTCTGTTAAATAAATAAATATAAATAAATAATTCTGTTAAATAAATCTGTGCATCAAATATATGAAAAGCATCATAAATAAACATTTATACAATTACCAGTTGCATAAAAATTCAAGAATAGTAAAATTTTACTTTTATTTAAAAAATGACAGCTTTATTTATAGTTATTTTTGTTTCTAATATGAAAAAATTATGAGATTTCAGTAATGTTAGAATAAAACACTTCTAAACTTCTTGTACAAGCATTATCAATTAAAAGGCTAAACATAATTAATTCCTACATAAATGTTGTTGCCAGCTATGGGTTTATGGCTGTTTATTCTTTTAAACAATCATTATGGATGAGCAGAACACGATTTATTATAAATAATAATGATACACAGCAAAATAAACAGCCATAAATAACTCAAGGAAAACACAGATATTAAGCAGTTTCTCCTTAATGCATGAGAAATAACATAAATTCTCAAAGTCACCCATACAGTAAACATGAAAATGCAATTCAGCTAACTCACTTTGAGCTGTGTCTCCGAGCTGACTAGTTGTAGCTCTTGAAGCCACATTTATATAGTGTTCCATGGGCTTCCAGATGTTTTAGGAAAAATTGATCCAACAGCTTTAAATATGCATTTATCCTAAACTTCCAGAGAGTCATTAAGCTGGCAAGTAGTAGTTAAATTATGCTATTCTGACAAAAAATCTGCCATTAAGGCCCATCAGGAACACTTTCTCCCATACCTTATGTTCTATTACAGCTATTTATAGCTTAAACATCATTGGATTCAGAACAGAAAGATTTACAATTCTATACAAATAATAAAAATTTTTGTATGAAACACATAGCCACATATTCAACTAAAAATTAAATAAACCCTAAAACTATTATCCTAAAAGTAATAAATGAACAAATAACTAAATAAAATAATAAACAAATGAAATGCAATTTTACATTCATGAAGCTAAAATCAGCTTGACTATATTAAAAGTTATGGGGTGTAACATAGCAGGTCTCCTCATGGTGCATCCTGGGTAATGGAAATCTGCTACAGCTTCTGCTGGCTCTCCAAGTTTTTCTTGATGATGCAATTAGATTTTTCAAAAAAAAAAAAAAAAA